>JAODAL010000881.1:0-264386 GCA_025379985.1 Phyllomedusa bahiana
ATTGAAGCTGGCCTGTGGCTTTATAAAAACTGCAGGGTGAGGCCCCCCTTTTAAATGTTTGGGGAAACAGGGGGGGATTCCCAAACGAGGGCGTTACTTTCGGGAAGGGAATTTTTGGGTAGGGTAAAAGGGCCTTAGCTGTTTTCATCCAAAGCAAGAAGGGGCACATTTTGGGCTTTAAGCTGCAAGCCCTCTAAAAATGGCAGTCTATGTATGAGCCTCTAAAACCCTTTTATAAATCGGGCTCAGAACGGGGGATCCCCAACTCCACCCCAAAAACCCACCAACAGGTCATGTGTTCGGGCTTTCCTTAGCATTGAATATTTTTTAAATTATTGTCAGTGCTTTCTGGGGGAATCCAAAAACAAAACTTTTGGGTGGGCACTGAGGACTGGAGTTGGGGAACACTGGTCTAGAATACAGGACTTTGCTAACTGTAGAACATAAAGTGTGGGGTATATGTGTTTTTGTAAATAGGCCACTTGATTATGTAGGAAAAACGAGGAGACCGCTTAGACACAGGAAAGGAATTTAATGAAATAGATACCGCCTAAATACCCATATGGGAAAATCATGGGGTATGACTATTCTGAAGCAAACTACTGAAAGCACAACAAATGCCTATGGGTGCAGATAGTACACTAAAAAAATAACCTTTATTAATAACCATTAAAATAGGGAACCAACCCAAAATACCTATTGACCTATAAAATTAATACATATAAATATATATATATATATCTATATATAAATGTATATATATATATCTTTATAATATAATGTATAAGTATCTTTTTATATATATATAAAATTATAAATAAAAATATTATAGAGAGAGAGAAGAGAGAGAGAGAGCGTAGAGAGAGAGAAGAGAGTTATATAGTACTATATATATATTAAAAAATATATAGAGAATGAAAATGTATCTTTATAAAAATATATATATATAAAAAGAGAGATGTATATATGTATCTTTTTATATATATATAAAAATAAATATTAATAGAGAGAGAGATGTATAATGTATCTATATAAAATATATAAAGAACATATAACAATATAAATATATATATATATAATATAAATAAATATTATATATATATATAAAAATATATAAGTGACGATCCGCTCCGTCGGGTGCCCTCCTGCCCCTCCCTGGGTTTTTTAGCTCCGGATCCCCCCCTTGGGTAAAAGGAAATTGGCAAAACGACAGCAGGGTTTGTTTAACTCGGGCCCTTAACCACTTTATTTAGGCACGGGAAACAAAAAAAAACCCTCAGGCCGTCGGGTCACTAAATACACATAACAAACACCTCTCACCAAATGGCCTGGGCCTACCCCGGGCACCGTACCCACTTTCCCCACCTGGGGTCAGATTTTTTCTCCAATCCCTTGGGGAAACCCTCTCCAGCCCTCACTCCCAGTCGCAGACCAGCCCCCCAAAACACCTGAAAGGAGCCTCTTATACCTCACAGGGCTGCCCAAAACCGGCCGGAAGGGGGGAGGGCCTCCCCCAACGCTACCCCGCCCGGGAAAGGGAGACCCAACCGGGCTGCAACACCCATTCTAGCTACCTTTGTCAGTAACTATTGTTCTAACACCCACAATCTCCTTCCTCCACCGAACCCAGCCATTCGGGGCCTTTGACAGTACCCTCAAAATTCCACCTAGTGGCAGAGACTTGCAACTGACATGGCCACTCTGCCCATATCCCCCCCCTGTGAAAAAACCCGTTTTTTTTTTACCCTGTCCCATCAACCCCCGGGATAAAGCCCTATTTTGGGGGTAACATCCTCCCTAATTCTTCAGGGGCAGAACAGAATCGTCCACACACAACTAGTTTGGGTTCAACCATGCACCAACCCCCTTTGGGGCAAAAACATTTTACTGCCACTTACTATGGTTCACAACCCATGCCGCCTGCTACACATACACCACCTTTCCCCTGAAAAGCTGCCTTCACAGGTTAAACATAAAACCCCAAACCACGCTTTCCCCCTTTGTGGTCTTCTTTGATACCCGGGAAACCTTTGGCTTTGTCCCCACGGGGGCAAAGTTTTAAAAAAACGGGGGACCACATCAGAAAAAGGGCACCTGGGGGTCCCAGCAACCACACATTCACCAGAAGCGTAAGGACTTACCCTCTCGGGGTCACTATCCACCGTGGCTCCAGGGCGCACCTGATCCAAAATCTCCCCTCTTTGAGCGGGGAGACAATCGACCTACACTTCTCATGTCCCAACCCCCGGTCCCACGCCCAAACTCCTCCTTTCAGGGTCAGCTACCCTTTTAATTTCTCTGGACACACCCACCGTGGTATAATACATCGTGCCCCCCAAACCTCTGGCAATAATCACGGGGTTTGTAGGCCCGCCCCCCTCGGGAAAACCCCTACCCTAAACTACTTCCTCCCAGGGGGGGTTCTAATGTCGGGGACCACTTGTCCCTCCATACACCTGACATACAGCAGTGGGGAAGACCACATAAATTTCCTTGCTACTCAGGGGCCTGACTAAACGAGCTTTACACCCCATAACAGGTGTTTACTTGGGTACCATTTTTGCGACCTACAAACACTATGGGGGCCACAAACAATGCATTTTCGTAATACAGACTTCTCACGACTAGCTCAGCTAGAAATTTCAGAGTTACTATGGACAACCCAAGCACTTTTCTGCCATTATGACATTACCTGGCACCTCACTAGTGTCAGAGGACACATTCTCCTGTGAACACCTCTCACTGGCGCTTTTAGCAGCAACACTCTGCTTTAAGGTGGAGATTTTTCTTACATCTCCTATACCCCTCAAAGGGGAAATCTCAGCTTCTACCGGGGATACTCCTACATTTTAAACCTAAAATTTCACTCAAGACGGAGAAAATGGCAACACATTATAAAGGGGACATCATCATAACAGCCCGGCATTACCTTTATAGTTCTCCCCCTCATCCCCAAACTGGCCGTTTTCCCCACATAGGCAACTCAGTAAAACCGTTTACCCTCTGTATTTTCAACGGACATCTCGCTGAAAAAGGCATCCACCTCTTTTCCCTTTAAACCACAAACAAATACCTCTGAAAAACTGTTAATATTTTTTCTAAACCCCCCGAAAGAAAATTATCACTGCCTCAGAACCAGGCATTTCCCCTTTCCCCATCGGGGGATTTAAACCCCCACTGCCTCTCACTAGATTTCAACCCTACACCCCCCTCTGTGGTTCAGCAGCTCACTTTTCCACACTGCAGTCTTGTGACTATGGTAGAACAAGCTACGGCAATACGCAACCACGGAGCAAAAGAAATCATAGGACTACAGATCTCAAGCACGATTTTTTTTTTTTTTTTTTTTTTTTTTTTTTTTTTTTTTTTTTTTTTTTTTTTTTTTTTTTTTTTTTTTTTTTTTTTGGTTAAATCCCCTCCCCCCCATCACAGAGTTCCACTCGAATACACTGCCAGGGCCCCCAACAGAATCGCCTCAGCACAATTCTCCTTCACAGGCATTTTCATCCACTATCGAGGCGCATTCATGCGGGCATACACCCAATCTGGACACACCCTCATTAAACTATCCCTCACACCTTGTGGGGCGCAAACATCCCCCGCATTCTCCATTCCCTTTCACTGCACACTGAAACATGAGGCTCCTCTCTGGACCAACAGCATCACCCCAGAACTGGGGACCATCAAACCTGGGGACGATTAACGCGAATTGCAGGCTACCATAGGTAACCCCCCTGCGCGGGGGCACTGGGGACACACTCACCACTGGGCCCAGACACTTCACACAGAACTTCCCCGGGCACGCACACCATACTTTTTACACAGAAAGGGGCAGAAGATACCATTTGCATGGGTAACCGCATTGGGTAAAAAGAGCCTTATGGGGGAAAAATTTCCCAGATTGTTTTCCACCACATACCACATCCTCTGCTATAGCACGTTAAAAAAACGACTTCTAAGGGACCTTGACTCGCCCGCTTATACTGGGGCTGGGATTTCTTCAGGAGCTGGCCCCACCCGCTTTCACTGCACACCTACCCTGACACCATACCTCCAGGGGCAACCGAGCAGCTCTCTGCTACAGCACCTCTAGCCGTTGTTCACACCAGGGAGTAACTGGACAAAAATTGTGACCCAGCTCCCCTCCCCCTGCTCAGGATGGGACAGAGCTATCATTCCAGGCACCTTTTCACATTAGTAAGAGGCAATATTGTTTCATAATCTTTAACACAGAGTCCACCATTGTTCCGTCCAAATTAACTGCATCATCTTACAAACCCCTCTCAGGACTTTTTAGGACATAACTCAGGCACTCCTTTCAGGGAGGGCACAGCCCCCCTAGGTTGGCACTTTCCCCGGAAAAAATACTTCCTTTGCCTGAATTTTCCCCAAAATTGGGGAAATCTCCCGAGAACACCCGGACTGTAAGTTTTCACAAACCTCAAGCTATGGATTACGTCCCACAGCAGGTCCAAAAAACATTGGGGAAAATTTTTTTTTAAAAACCCGGGGTCTGGTCGGGTCCCCACTGGGGGACGATGTCCGGGGGCACTCGGAGACACCTGGTGACAATCCATGTCGACCCATCCGGTACGACCCCCTCCCCTGCCGGGCTCTGGTGGTTTCCCGCTGTCGAGGTTTTTTGCCCCTTGGGAAAGAAAGGGACCCTGTACTTTTGCCTTTGGTCTTTCTGGGGCTTTGCTCACACTTGGTAGAACCCAGGGCCTCTTAGCAACAGGACCCCTTTTTTACATGTTCCCCCCCGCATACTTTACAAAAAAGAGGTTAGGCTGGTCACCCTGGCAATGGAACCTCCAACCATGTCTCTGGGGATTCAACAACGGCTAGTTTGAACCGCTTTGTACCGCGGGTGGGGGGTTATGACGTACCAACTCAAAAATGTCCTCCATATCCAACAAAGTTTTTGCAGCAAGACAGTCTCTTTTCTGGGTGCGTCCCCTGTCTCTCCAAGACCCCTTTCCCGCTCCACTGAGGCAGCTCTTTTACAAATCCGACCACACAAACAGTATCCGACAGTCCCATCAAACAGCAGCAGTCCATGCAAAAAACTTCATTTTTTTTTTTTGCACCCCCTTTGTGACACACCGTTAGTGCCCCAATTTATCCCCTTTGCATGCCCCCACCAAAATTTACGATCCCCTCTCGTCTGGGCGCCCTCCTGGCCCTCCTGGGTTCTTTAGCTCCTGGATCGCCGCTTGGGGAAAACAATTTGGGACACTGACACAGGATTGGGAACTCTGGCCTAACCCTTTTTTTAGCACAGAATAACAAAACAAAACCTCGGCCTCTGGCCACTAAATACACATAACGTAAACACCCCCTCTACCAAGCCCGCCTTCGCCGAGCACCTACCCATTTCCCCACACGGGGTCAGACTTTTTTCCAAATCCTGTGGGGCAAGACCCTCTCCATCCCCTACCCCAGTGCAGACCACCCCCCCCCACCTTTTTAGGAGCCTCTTATAGCCCACAGGGACTGGGGCCCAAAAACCCGGCCCGGAATTGGGGACGGCCCCCCACCCAACGCTAAAGACCGTCCCGAAAGGGGAAACCCCTACCTGGGTGCAAGGCACCATTCAGCTACCTTTGTCATAAACTATTGTTACTAACACCCACAAGCTCCCTTCCTCCACCGAACCCACCATTCGGTGGCACTTTGTAGCGGGTACCCTGCAAAATTTTCCACCTAGTGGCAGAGACTTGCAACTGCACATGGCCACTCCTGCCACATATCCTCCCCCTGTGAAAAAAGCCGTAGGTCTTTTTTACCCTGTACCATCAACCCTCCGGGATCAAAGCTCCTACTTTGGGGTAACATCCCCCCCTAATTCTTCGGGGGCAAGACAGAAATCGTCCACACACAACTCAGTTGGGGGTTCATACCATGCACCCCAACACACATTGGGCAACAGACAGGTTACTGCCACTTACTATAGGTGTCACAACCCATGCACGCTCTGCTACACGGATATCACCACCTTTCCCCTGCATGCTGACCTTCACAGGGTTACTAGTGAAAATCCCAATACCAGCGCGTTCCGGCCTTGTGGTCTTCTTCGATACCCCCCTCTTGGCATTGTCCCCACTGGGCAAAGTTTTCTCTATCGTGGGTCTCACATCAGCAAAAGGCACCGGTTGCCCCCAGCAACCAAAACTAGTGTCACCAGAAGCTGTAAGGACATTAGCCCTCTCAGGGTCACTATCCACCGTGGCTCCTAGGGGCGCACCTGATCCAAAATCTGCTACCCTTTGTCAGCAGGAGTACAATGCGACCTACACTTCTCTATGTCCCAAGTCCCCTGGTCCTCACTGACCAACTCCTGCCTTTCAGGGTCAGCTACATCCTTTAATTTCTCTGGACTAGCACCCACCGTGGTATATAGTACTTCTGTGCCACCCATAACCTGCTGGTTAATAATCACAGGGTTATTGTAGGCCTTCGCTACCTCTAGGAAACCCCTACCGCTGATCTGAGCTTCTCTACCAGGTGGGTTTCTAATGTCTGAGGACTCACTTGTCCCTCCATACACCTGACATACAGCAGTGGGAAGACCACATTCAATATCCTTGCATGACTACAGGGGTCACTGGTACTCCGCTGTGATGTCATAGTACCATCTCCCATGCACGCTCCTGAGGTTCAGTCTCTGTGGCTGAGCAAACATTGTTTTGCTACATCACAGAGGAGAACTATTGTGCACAAGTTAATGGGTTTTGTTTTATGCCTCTTATCTGCTCAGGAGAGATTAGCTCCAGGCAGGCAGCTTTCTTTCATTCCTTCATGGACTCATGGACTTCTTTCATTCCTTCAGTGAGCCAAGGGAGCGTCTGCATTTTTACTAAAATAATTACATTACAACCAGTGCATTCTCTATACAGGAGGCAAAGGATAATTTTTTCACAGTCCCTTCAAAGCTGCAGGGGTGGTGGAAGAAGGGTTGCTCAGGGAGTGTCTGCAATCTTTACTCTGATAATTACATTAGAACTAGTGGATTCTCTATACAGGAGACAGACTTTTTTCCCCAGTCCCTTAAAAGCTAGTTCATGTTCCCTGCCAGGAGATAAGAAGTGCAAACAACGCAAGCGAGGCCAGATCAGTGTCCTGTTCATGTCTAATGTAAACTCTCAGGTAACCAAGGTCATCTAATTAAGGCTGTAGCTGTCACAGGCTTCACTTTTTTTAATGACATATATTTAGAAAAGTGATTAAATACAAATTTTGGAGGATCCCACTTCAACATTATATCGTGGCAAAACCCCTTTAATACTTAGTCCCCCAATGGTCCTTTACCACTGGGGAGGGGGGGCACACTTCCTTGTTCTATATACAGCAGTACTGCTGTACATAGGACTTTCTTTCATTACCTATATAATAGATGCACATACCCTATACATGGCAGCTGTGGAAGACTGCATGAGGCTTCCTGCTGCCATGACAAGTGATCGCTCCCCTGCAATTACATTGCACAGCACCGCTCCTCTTTCATTCGGCAGCTTCTAAGGTGATAGTAGCAGGTATGGATCTGGCTCCATCCCTGCTGCTATCTACTGCCACCATTCGCCCGCATATAACTGCCTCCGCCTGCATGTAACTGCCTCCGCCTGCCCGCACCTTATTGCCGCCCATCGCCCGTAACAAGCTCTGTAAGGCTATGTTCACACGGCAATTATTGGGACGTATCTCGCCCCGTAATTCGCGCTGTACTGCGAGATGCGTCCCAATAATTACGGTAATCCACACTTCTCCTAGAGAACTATGGATTACGTTTCGCACAATACGCTGAGCAGGGAGAGAAGGGACATGTCTGCCCCGTCTCCGCTCCCGAGCACACGGCGTAATTGCGGGCGAAATACGTTCCCGCAATTACACCGTGTGAACATAGCCTAAAAGCCAGCAGGAGGCTGGAGAAGAGCGATGCTGTGGGAAGCCGGCGGCTGGGTTTAACCCTTTTAACTCCGCCGCCGGCTTCCTGCGCATATCTCTTCTCCAGCCTCTGGCTGGAGTATATTTAGACTATAAGATGCAACCCTGTTTTCTCCCCAAATTTGGAGAAAAAAAGTGCGTCTTATAGTCCGAAAAATAAGGTATCTATCTATAAAAGTGTACAAAGAACCGCGGGTTCATTTTTTGTAATTTTTTCCTTACAAAGCATCAACGTATAGCGAGAGGATGTGCAGGATATGCATTTCTGTATGTGACTATTGTTTTCTATCTATATATCATTAGCATATTACTATTGGTGATTTTTATATTCTATTAAAAATTATGTTTTAAAGGGAATAATATTTTCTACAGTTGAAAACCTGTTGTAAGGCCGCGTTCACACAGCAAAGACAAAATGCCAGTCGAATTTTCCGATCGGTATTTTGTCTTTTCTTGGCAGGTAGGGGGGCAGCTATTGCCCGTGGTTTGCGGATTCAAGCCCTCCCTTTCACATCCACATGTTCTTGTTCTGCCCGAAAATCGGACAGAACAATTAAATTGTTCTAAATTTTTAGGAATGCTGGATGTGTCAAAAACCGTCCGGCGGAAAATCCGTGCTGTGTTTACTGCTGCACAGATTTTCTATTTAAATCAGTTTAAAGTATCAGATTCGGTTTACATACGGTCTTCCTATCCGAAAACCGTCTGTAAAACCAACTGAAAACCCTGCAGTGGGGACAAGCCCTAAATTTAAATTTAGGGACATAAGTCATTTTGCAGCCATACTAATTATATCAGACCACGTTTGGATTTAAGCCCAGTAATGTAGCATTATATGGGATAGAGGTCATGGATTATAGGAATACTTATCAAATATTTAGGACATGTTTAATTTCCCCTCTTGTAGTGAAAAATATTTGTACACAGACCTATAATTAACAAGCATGCAGAATAGGAAAAATATGAAACATAATAATTGTTATTCCTATTATTTGGTGGAGTAAAAGGATTTCCTGTTTCTCCTACAGCAGAACACATTGGGTTAATACTGCCCTAGTCTAATAGAACAGCAGTCATGAGCAATTAAACAATCGCTCCTTTGTAAGAACCAGAACAGGAGAGGGGTATTTTTTTCTTTCGTTTGTTTCTTTTGGTTTGTTTGCAATAAGGTGTATATGGGGAGTGGTCATTTGCCTCCTTGCTCCTTACGGATAGCTTATACAGGTGCATTCGATGGTGTACCTCAAGGTGTGTAAGGCAGGGTTCACACGACAATAATTGCGGGACGTATTTCGCCCGCAATTACGCCGTGTGCTCGGGAGTGGGGGGCCGTCAGCCCGCCGGCCCCATAGACATTCATTATTCACGGCGCGTATACGCCGCTAGTAAATGACATGTCACTTATCTCCCCCCGCACCGTATTGTGCGAGCGGGGAGAGGAGACATAATCCATACTTCTCTATGAGAACTGTGGATTACCGTAATGACTGGGACGTATCTCGCCCCGTATTTAGCGCAGTACGGCGCGAAATATAGGGCGAGATATGTCCCAGTTTAAGCCGTGTGAACATAGCCTAAAGGGAGTAGAGTCTGTCGTCGCCTTCTTGCTCTTTCCTGAGAGCAGTATACACATACCTCCCAACTTTTAGAGGGACACATTAGGCCACACCTCCAGCTGCACCCAAATCCATGACATAACACCAAGACAAGCCTCCAATCACAGCCAAACAAATTACATCTGCACCTCTAACAACGCCTGCACACATGACATCACCCCAGGACACCTCGCCCCACCTAAGAGGATTATGCCCCACCTACCAGTGCCAACATAACAGTGACGTTACTGAGTCTATGAAGATGTATTTATATAAAAAAGTATATGTACATAAATCCATACAAATAGCTGTAAGACAATATTCTATGGATAATACCTCAATATAATGGTCATACAGTGACTACATAATGCCACTATTTAGGGAGCAAATATCACCGTACTGTTACTGACCAAACCAAGACTAATATTATCAATGATACCACTATAAACCATGACCACATATCACCGTCACATAGTGACTGAATAATGCCTCCACACCATGAACACATATCACTATCACATAGTGACTGAGTAATATCGCCATACTGTTCCGAAATATAAACTACCAATATTCCTGCCATATAGTGACCATATAGTGGTAGATACATGTACCCAGGCTCTGCAGACATATATTTCCACCATACAGTGATGATTTAATGGTAAATACCATGTACTCTGGCTCTGCAGATTGTATTTTACCACCATACAATGACCATATGGGGTAGTTACTAGTTGTACACTCTGCAGACATAGTTACAGTGACTGCAGGGCTGGTACTGCCATACGTGGCCCAGGCACACTGTGAAACAAGGAGGGGCACGCTGCTGCCCCCAGCTACTGCCACAGGCCTGTCATTTCTACGATATAGGCTATCTTAATTGTTTGTGTGTGCGATGCGCTTACAATTGATTTGCACAGTGGAGCAGAGAGAGCTATGCGCTCCCTGCCCCTGCTGTAGGTCACTGCGCAAGTGGCGCGATGAAATGATGTCATCCCGCTCTCTGCTCTGGTTCCTGTCCTAGTTCCCAAGCCTAAAGCACCAGGCTTTGGGCCGTGGAGTGGTGATTACCTACCTACTAGGGGCCCATATCTACCTACCTACTGGGGGCTTTATATAACTACTTACAAGTGCGCTATATTCCTACCTACTAATGGGGGCTGTATAGGTAGCTACCAGGGGCCCTACCTACCTAACTACCAGGTCCCAAAGGGGGAAATTTTTACCATTTGGGCCACTTTGGATGCGGAGTTTATACACGGGGGAGAGGGACACAGTTAGGAATATGAAAAAAAAGTGAGGAGTCTCAGGTGTTTGTGTTGTGAATACTGCAGGGACGAGAAATCATCATGGTGGCCTGGACTGGATGGAGAAGAAGGGGAAAGTGAATGACTCATCAGACAAGATGTGAGTCCCTAATGTAACTGCACTGGGTGCATTTGTATCTACCACTATATTGTCACTATGTGGTGGTAATATACAGTCTGCAGAGCCTGTGATGATGGGGGTGGGGGCAGCTGCTTCAGCAGTACAGGCCCTTGAAACTTCTGATGGCGGCCCTGAGTGACTGGAGTGGTCAGAGGGAGAAAGAGACAGTGACTGAAGGAATCAGAGGAGGGGAGGGGGGGGGGGGCAATGACTGGATGGGCAAGGGGGAAATCTGCTCTAAAAAGAAATTGCTTTCATATACTGGTTTCTTGCTGTAAATCTGATTCCGTGCCCAAAAGTTCCTTGCTGCAGTTTTGGGGTTAGAGTTGTTACATAAGAGACTCTTACCAAATCTTTACCTTTTTAATATTTCGCTTTTTGAACATGGAGAGAACTAGAGGAGGTAAGCGAGCAAGGAGGGGTGTAGGATGTGGAGCTAGAGGTATGAGACAAGGCACTCCTTCCAGTGTTCTGGAAAACAACCAAGTGAGCACATCGGCAGTCGCAAGACCATCAGGCCTGTCATCGCTTGGTTGGTTTCCTGTGTGTCTAAGTTCTGAAGAGCGGCGCCAATCTGTTCTTCAGTGGTTAACACACCCTGCAACCAATGGTTTTAACTCCTCTTCCTCTCAGTCATGGACACAAATGTCATCATCATCATCAGTCCAAAATGAAGCACAGATGGGCCAAATGTCACCCAATAAACAGACCGCACTAGATAATCCATATTCCGAAGAACTCTTTGATGACACAATGCGGTTGGGGTCAGAAGACATTTCAAAAGATCCAGAGGCCAAAGAGTATGGTTTTGTCTGCTCTGACGCCCAATCACTGATGCCCTCAGAGGAGGAGGAAGAAGCTGGTCCGTCGGCAGAAATTCCGAGTGGTCAGCAATTCCTTGCAGTGCCTGTTGCTTCTAACCCGCAGCTTGAGGATGTAAACCGTGAGGAAGAGGAAATCACCTGTGGTGATGATGATGATTACATTGCAGATCAAACGTGGTCTTTTGAGCAGCAGCTGACGAGTGCATCATCAGTGGAGGAGGAGGATGATAGGGGTAGTGACATTGCGGGTTTGGCCTCAGAAAGGGAGAGGGCGGTCACACAAGTCAGCTAAAATTAATCCGCCAGCCGTGGTCAGTGGTGGCAGCGGGAACATCTCTACTAGAGAAGCAAAAAGAGTTTCACGGCACTCACCCCTTGTCTTCTGTGAATCCTTTTTATTAGAAAAAGTAAAAGCAGGGAATCGACACAAATTTTCAAGCACAATTCAGCCGATAACAAACATAGCTCCGCTGTAGCCTACGGCCGTTTCGCGTTCTCCAACGCTTTCTCAAGGCATGATCTGGCATGGCCAGAGCAGCATGAGCAAGCACCATCTCCCATCCCAGATACTGTCGGTCAATTCCCACCAGTAACACAGCCTACACCTTCCCCTTCCATCAGTGTGACCTGCACGCCATACAGCGGCCAGTCTGGCAGCCAGCCTTCTGTGTACCAGGTGTGCGAGCATAAGAAATGCTTTCACCCCAACCATCCCTAAGCCAAAAACCTGAATGTTGGCATTGCCAGGCTGTTGGCCTTGGAAATGTTGCCTTTTTGCCTCGTGGACACAGATGGGTTCCGCCATGTCATGGCCCTGGTATGCCCGCAAAATCAGATGCTGAGCAGGCATTTCTTTGCCTGAAAAGCTGTCCCGCCCTGGCCAGCCACGTTGCAGAAAAGATCTCCAGCACATTGGCTGCATCTGTGTCCACCAAAGTCCATCTCACTACAGACACATGGACTAGTAAGCACAGGTGGAGTTGGGTGGATGACAGTGTCTCTGGTGATGATGGGTCTCTGTCTCGGCGGACACTCTTCCACACTGCTGGGATGGTGCAGAGTCCAGATCCCCAACCTTGACGGGTAGCATTGTTGTGGATGGGAACAGAGGTTATATATATATATGTGTGTGATCCTTTGTGTCTCTATTTTAATGTATTAGTTATTATATACCTCACATATACATATGTATATATATATTTTTATCATATATATATTTATATATATATATATATATATATATATATATATATATATATATATATATGTATAATGGGCACATACCTATATATTAAAGCATGTAAAAGCTGTATGTATATCTTTTGTTATTAATGTGTTAAACAAAATGCTGTCGTAGTAGTTTGTATAGATCGTTCGTGTAATCCAAGATGGCGCCTAGTCAGAAGTTGCCTGTGTTAAAGACATTCCTGAAGCATTGAGTGGAGGAGTGGTCTATAGATAACAACGTGCCAATGGGACCCTCACAGCCAGGTACATTTTGTGCTCCTTATCTACTAATATGCAAAGGTATAAAAAACCACCATTTTGTGAATAAAATCAGAAAGACCTTTCACAGCAACAGGGCATGTTGTGATTTGTTTTTCTGGGTGCACCTTTTATTATTTTTTTAAGATAATTTGAACCCACAAAGGCCGGGAAATAGCCCCTTTGAGGCTACTTTCCATTTCAGATGTCGCCTTGCAACGTGGGGCATGGGGCTTGGATCTGTTTTTATTAGCCGAAAACTGAACTGGTGCAGCTTCTACTGGCAGACACAGAGGAGAGATAAAGGTGCCATCACTCTTCTGAATATCTGTCCGGGTAAGTAGAGTTATACTTTGCTTATCTGGGCAGATCCGTTTGTCTAGTGGGTGCTGTACTATGTTTCATTCGGTTAGTTGTTAGGTCACGCTGACAGGCAATGAGTGTCGGCCCATGCTATTGAACCTATGACCTGTCAAATTAACTCCTTGTGGGGTATTTTATGTTTTATGTGTATTGAATGTTTTGGAACTGATTGAAAGCAGAGCTGGAACGCAAGGTGTTAAGGCAGCTGAGAACAGAGCATAAAGCTTTGTGGTTTATGGGAATCTCCCCTGGGAGTAACCGGGGGAGGTCTAAGTCCCGCGGTGGAGTTAGGAGCTGGTCAGCTGGCTTGGGGAGAAAAAGCATCTTGTGAAAATTAAGAATTCATTTGATGGTGGAATCATGAATTCAGGCTTTCCTTGGTGTAGAGGAAGGCTGAGACAGCGTGCATGACATCGGTTTCTAAACATTCGATACTAGTCTGTCGAGTTTTGTCGTGTCTATGTCCTGAGAAATGTAAACATGTGATTGTAGAAACAAAGAGAAACAAAGAAGTTTTGGTATGTGAGTTGCGAGTTTGGTGAACAGCGCCATCTGCTGGTTTTAGAGGGAATTAAGAATGTTAGATAAGAGTCTCATTGTTGATAGGAAGAAGTAAGTGAAGTAGTCTGAAGAATTTGCAAGTAGCTGAAGTGTAAGACCTCAGAAAGCATTTGTGATAGTTATGGAAATGTCTGAGGGTTGATACAGAAGGAAGGTAGATTGAAGGATTTTGGAATGTTGTTGATGGCTGAATTCTGGTACAGTGTAACTATATGGATTCATAGAGAAGGGTGGGGCTCTGGGGGTGCAGCTGCCTGTGTGTATCATCCCCCAGGAGAAGTTTCTGAAACAAAGGAAAGTGTGAATACTGTGCCGATGCCCTGTAATGGCGGAGGGACTTGTCTTGGGGGGTGGAGAGCAAAGTCAGGGGTGTAGACAAAACTGCTGCAACAATAGGGAACCACACCCCAGAAACAGCCCACCTGTGACACAAGACACCCTGCCCCCTGTAACCACACCTACTGCTCCAGCGCTGCCCAGTACACCCAGACTACCTGAACCTTTAGTGCCACTGCCCACCCCTTCTATGTCACTTCCTACTCCAGCCCCGCCTACTGCTCCCATTAGGATGTCACATCCTCTTCCTTCTGGGTTAATGCCCGCCCCTTCCAGGGTCACCACTTCCTGGACCAAGATAGTGGAAAATAGCATTGTATGTCCAACTATGGAAGCAGATACTGGGGATATATGGCGACCAGACCCAGCCAGCCCTACAGTGGAGAACCTTATGGTACTGGGAGGAGAAGATACAGTGGGAGCAGGCTCTAACAGCATGAGGATAACAAGATAGGAGGAAGAACGAGCAGCTGAGCCACTGCAACAGCACAGCCCGGGAAAGGGCTCACTGGAGGAGTAGTCAGCTGCCCAGTGCAGAGGGCTCAGGAATTACTAAGGCAGCCCCCCCTGAGCTCATAGGCCTCACGGCAAGGGGGGGGTGCGAAGGCCCGAACATTTTATGTTACAGTCCCAAGCCTCTGTTTTAACGGGTGAATTCCCGGCCCCTGAGAAAAAACCTATGCCCTATTACAGGAAGATAGTCCAGATCTGAAGAAACTACACAGACACTTAAAAAGATTTATGGTCTTTGTCAGAGGTTAAAGCAGGGGATTCAGTCGGGCCATTGTGGCCAAATCCTCATCAAGCCATCAGATAGGGATGAGATCACTGCTGCTCCAAAGTGTACTTTTTGTGAACAGCTGAAACAGGGGTGGGGACAGACTTTCAAGATCAGGCATTGACACTGACAGACTTCACTCAGGAAAAAGGGGGAAACAGTGGAGAAATTCATGCATGGATGACTCAGATGTTCTCTAAATTTGGGGATTTTCTTCCTTTGAGAAGCCACATGCTCGGATGCTGACCATTTGCCTTTGTGGATGGCCTTTTGGGAAACCCCTATGAGGAAGCAGTTGAAGATGGTTTGGCCTGAGTACAAGACTCTACTAAGAGATGTGGTACTTCAAGTTGCAAAAGGTATTGAGAATAGTCTGCCTGCGGGACATATGGGATCAAGGTCTGCTCCTGTGACATATGTGAGGACCCTGTAGCCTACAAGCCAAGACCACCCCTTACTTGCTTGAACTGCAACAGAGCAGGACAATGGCCCCCCCTGCAAATCAAGAAGAGGAGAACACCACAAGCTAGATACTCGGACCCTGTTCCTGATGTCTTTCCTATTCCTGAAGCCCAGCATCCATAGGACAGGGATAGCCACTCTCGTGCAAATTCTGGTATGAGGCAGTGACGACAATTCCCTTCCACTTTGATGAAGATGCTTATAGTCCTTCCAGAAGCTGAAGAAAGCTATTGCCAGTACTCCTGTACTAGGCATGCCGGAACTCCCAGGAAAACCTTAAAGCTCTTTGTATCGGAAAGGGAAGAAAAATTGCCTGGGAGTTCTAGCACAGGCCCATGCAGGCCGAAACAGACCAGCTGGATACTACTCTGCAAGACTGGACCAGCTGCAAGGGGAGGACCTTCCAGTTTACAGGCTGTAGTTGCAGCCCAAGTGCTGCTGGACAAGACAGCGTGTATTGTCGTCGGACGCTCCCTCATCCTTCTGGCTCCACGTGACATATCCGCCATTCTCAACCGCGGCTTCTCTCATCAGCACAGCATCTCAGGCTTCAGTGTTCTCTCCTCCTGCCGGATAACGTCACTCTGCTGCGCTGTTGTGTTCTTCATCCAGCCACCTTACTTCCCCTTCCTCAAGGGGGGAATGAGGATGAAGAGGAACCACAAGAATCTGGTGCACATGAAGAGAGCCATGATTGCTTAGAAATCATGAAGATGTTGACCTTTCATTTGAACCCGGATATGGTTCTGTTTGTGGATGGATCCAGAATTGCAGACAGTGAAGGACGATTTCACTCGGGATATGCCGTGAGCACATCACAAGCAGTGTTGGGAGCAAAAAGGGCTGCCATTGCATAAGTCAGCCCAAGAAGACGGCAGCATGATGTTTGGCAGAGGGCAAAATGGCAAACATATGTACAGACTCAAGATACTCTTTCGGAGTCGCCCATGACTTTGGACCTATTTGGAAGGCACGAGGATTTCTCACGGCTGCGGGAGCCCCAGTGAAACATGGACAAGCCATTCAGGTTCTGATGGATGCACTGCTGCTGCCACGGACAGTAGCTATACTGAAAACCAAGGCACATGGGAAGCTGAATACAGAAGACGAAACCACTTGGCTGACCAAGCAGCCACACAGGCTGCAGGAGGTGAGAAAGGGGAAGCAAGTCAGCTGTCAGAGGTGCAGGAGGAAAACTCGCACCCAACCCGCAAGGAGACTGCTGACCAAGATGCAGGAACAAGCTCCCCTGGGAAGAAAAAGGGAAAGCTGGGAAAAAGAAGGAGCCAAGAAGAACGAAGAAGACGGGCTACATGGAGAAGGGAGGCGACCTTTGCCTGCCACGGGGGACTAAACCCCGCTGTAGTGCTATGGGAACATGGAACTGGATTCTGAAAGCAAAGGACGCTTTAAAGTGGCAAGAGAAACAGTCATGCCCTGACCAGACAGCCTGCCCATAGCTTGGTTAGAGTCAGGCACATGCCCGGGGATAGTTATCTCTCTCGCCCTATGAGATCCTGTTAGGCAGTGCCCCAAGGCAAGGTGCATATTTCCCTCAGCAGTTGTAGCTACAAACGATGCTAAAGACCTCTTATGTTACTACAGAGGTTAAAGAGTAGTCGATAATGCATTCTAGAGATTTCCATTCAATAACCAGACTTAGACGTTGCTGCCCATAAGCTACAGCCTGGAGACTGGGTCTACGTGAAGAAGTTTGTCTGTAAAACCCTAGAGCCGAGGTTTGAGGGGCCGCACCAAGTCCTGCTGACCACGATCACATCTGTCAAGGTGGCAGGAAAGCCCAACTCGATCCATGCTTCGCACTGCAAGATCGCTCCAGCCCCCGGAGATGAGGCAGATGCTGCTCTTACTGATGTTAAGTAGTTGTGTTGCTTTAACTCTTGGTCAGAACCCATGCATATATTGGTGTGTGATGGAGGAGTACTGGGGACACTCTTGCTATTACTGGGGTGCTGTGGGTTGGAACACAGGGGAAGACTATGGGGTATAGACCACAGACTGCCTTAAAGAGGGAAGAAACAGAGGAAACCCCTACTCACTAGGATGAGGTTGATAAAGACTGGAACCTGTCGAGAACAGGGAGTACCAGGAGAAACTATGCCCCTAACGCTAGCTATTGAAGACCCTCAGGAGACTGATTGCGGCATATATGTCCTGGGAGCCCATATTGTGTGTGAGAGGTCAGAAGATAGTGACACAATCAGAGCCAGGAGGAGAAGGAAAGCCTTTCCAAAGGGCAGCTTTGGCCCCCTATATCGATGCTATAAGAGGCCCAAGGGGGGTCCCTGATGAGTTTAAGGCACGGGACCAAGTGGCCGCGGGGTTTGAATCTCTACTACTGATAATCACTGTCCACCCAAACAGGAGAAACCTGCTGTACTTTTATCCCAGATAATACAGGACCGAATAGGAAGGTCACTGTGGCCATTAGAAAGCTAGATGATCTCTCAGAAGAATTGAAGCGTAACTCAGGCATAGATCACCCCTGGGAACAGTGGTTCACTTAATGGTTTAAGGGTTGGCAGGGAATGCTTGCTCAGATAGGTATTGCCATATTGATTGTGCTGCTAATTCTTGCTCTAATTGTTTGTTGTGGGTTTTTTCCCTTTTTTGAGGAAACTATTTGTGAAAGCTGTGGACCAGGCTAAATCCCATCATGATGAACGTTGTCCACGGCTGGCCTCTATGATGACAGCGACACTAAACCCCACCTTCAGCTGTCCAAAGCCTGATACCCATGATGATGTGGACATTAACACAAATATTCCATGAGAGACCATTGACGTCAGAAGTGCTCCGGAAAGTCACCTGCTCCCCTCTGCAACCGCACGTCTTATTAAAGAATTAGACAATAGAAGTGTAGGGTGAGCTAGGGCGTACCAGGGACTGCGGGGCCGCCCTTGTCGGGGCGATGTACTTCCGTAAAAAGAGGAATAGGGAAAGAGGATAGGGAAAGATTAAAATGAGTCAGAAGTCTCAAGGGGGGACTGTTGTGGATGGGAACAGAGGTTTTATATATATATGTGTGATCCTTTGTATCTCTATTTTAATGTATTAGTTATTATATACCTCACATATACATATGTATATATATGTATAATGGGCACATACCTATATAGTACATCATGTAAAAGCTGTATGTATATCTTTTGTCATTAAATGTGTTAAACAAAATGGCTGTCTGTAGTAGTTTGATATAGTCATCGTTTTAATCCAAGATGGCGCCTAGTCAGAAGTTTCACCCTGTGTTCAGCATTCCTGAAGCTATGAGGAGTGGTCTATAGATAACAACGTGCCAATAGACCTCACAGCCAGGTACATGTTTTGCTCCTTATTTCAAAAATGCAAAGGTATAAAAAAAACCATTTTGTGAATAAAATCAGAAAGCACTTTCACAGCAACAGGGCATGTTGTGATTTGTTTTCTCGGTGCACCTTTTATTATTTTTTAAGATAATTTGAACCCCCACAAGGACAGGATAGCCCCTTTGAGGCTACTTTCCATTTTAGCATCACGTGCCAAGAGAAACCGGGTGGTCTCAAATTAATGTGTCTTGGAGACCATCAACACACAGGTCAAGAGCTGTGGATGGCTCTGTGCACTCAGACCGACCAGTGGCTGGGTGCTAAGAACCTGACACAAGGCAAGGTGGTGTGTGACAATGGGAGAAATCTCGTTGCTTCCCTTAAGATCAGTATACCTACGCACAACCCTTGACTGGCACACGTCATGAACTTGGTTGTGCAGAAATTTCTCAAGCACTACTCGGGTCTTGACTGCAGAGGAACGCTCGAGGTCTGAGCTCACACTTCCGGCGCTCGCACCCTGCTTCTGCATGACTAGCAGCGTTGCAGCGTCATCAGGGCCTCCCCATCAACTGTCTCAGTGTTGACATGGCAACATGCTGGAATTCCACCCTCCACATGCTCCAGCGATTGTGGCAGCAATGTAATGCCATTATGCAGTATGAAGTGTCGCATGGCCTGACAAGCAGTGGTGAGGACCTCGGGGTGTTGAGCCATAGAAAGTGGAGGCAGGTGAAGGACCTCGGCACCATCCTTGACACTTTTGAAGATGCCACCAAAATGGTCAGTCAGGACGATGGCACTGTCAGAATGACCATTGTGGTAATATTTTTACTGGAAAAAGGGCTACACACTCTGCGGCAGCAGGTCCAGCAGTGATGGAAGAGGAGGCGGATACAGATGCAGACACAGAGCCTTACTCGCCGGATGATCTAAAAGGCCCGACTGTTTCCCAAATTTATATGTCTTCTTTAGGCGGTGGTTCGGGTCCAGGCCTGGTGCAGGACAGCAGTTCAGCTCACGGAGTAAAGCACATGAGGCTAGCCAGGGCTCTGGTGACACTCAGGATGAGGAAGTGGAGGAGAATGATGAGGCAGGGGTGGACACCGATGGCACCGATTTCCCTTCAGTGTTTAGAGGTTGGCACAGATTTCAGGAGGAGGAAGAAGAGGAGGAAGATTTGTTTAGTGACCCTCGACCCCAAGGCTTAGGAAATCCCGGCAGCATCTCACACATGAGTGCTTGGATGCTACATTACCTGCAACATGATCCATGCATCAAGGCAACCAAAATGAACAGCGGTTACTGGATGGTCACTCTCCTTGATCCACGTTACAAATCAAAAGTGAGCAATTTCCTTCCACCCACACAAATTGACAGTAGAATGCAGGAATTTGAGACAGTGCTCAGACATCTGTTGTGTCTTCTTCACATTCTAATGTTGCAGTGGAACAATGTCAGCAGTGTGTTAGCAGTAGAATGGCAAGTAGCCGCAGCATCAGCAGCAGCAGGCAGTGTGGCAGAAGCCTACTGGGTGACATATGGCAATCGCTTTTACCAGCTCACCAATGCCTGCAAGGCAGGACAGCATTCAGACACACAGAGACAACCTTAAGAGCATGGTCCATGACTACTTGCGGCTCAACCTCAATGTTTTGGACTTAGTCTGGACCCATTCGACTTCTGGGTGTCCAAACTGAATGAATGGCCTGAGCTTGCTCGACACGCCATAGAAGTTTTATCCTGCCCGGCAGCTAGCGTTATCTCGGAACGCACCTTCACGCAGCTGGCGAGGTGATAACTGACAACCGTATCCGTCTTTCTCATGAGAATGTGGATCATTTGACATTTATCAAATTGAATCAAGTGTGGATCTCTGATGACTTTGTTGCCCTGGTTGCCAATGTCACCTACTAGTAAACTGTAGCACGTCTTTTTGATAATGTGAAATACACATAACATCAGTCATTCATCAGTCATCACTCTGTCTGCCATAAGTCATCTATCAAGCGATTCTGGGCCCCCATACAGCCAAACCAAATGGGGCCCCCACCCATTACTAGTTCTTGTTTTTTAACATATTTGTGGGTCCCTTTTTGATTAGGGCCCTGGCAGGAGTACTGCCCTATTGGCACCCTTGGTGGTAGAAGCTAATTAGTCGGGGGGGGGGGGGGGGTACAGCAATCTTAGGAAATCATAGACAGCAAAAGTTAGAGATTTTTATATTGCTGGCTGCCATTTTTATTCTGAGTGCTGAAAAGTTCATTTTACACAGTTTTTGGGGTCCAGCTACTGCAGAAGACACCGTTAGCAAATGTCCTTCTTGGAAGAGATCTTATTTTAAATTTTAATTTCATCTTTAAAATTTGATTATCAAAAAAGGTAATTTTTGCTGTTTTTGGGGTCAGGCTACTGTACAAGACACCAATAGTAAAGGTCCCATTGAAAAAAATCTTATTTCAAATACTCATTTCTTCTTGCAAATTTTATTCTTAGTGTCCAAAAGGTCATTTTTGCTGCTTTTGGGATCATGCTAGTGTAAAAGACACTGTTAGTAAATCTAACATATATATAAAAGCTAGTCAGCTCACCTGGCTTAATTAGCAGGGGTACACGCCCGGATAGAGGAAAAGCAACCTCTTGAAATCATAGCACATTCAAAAATAGAAAAGATCCAGTGTGGTCTTCCATATATTGATTTAAAACATCTCAGAATTTTATTGAAAAGTATTAAAAAATCAGAACATGATAGGTGGCAGTTTGTAATACAGCCGACGCGTTTCGGAGCAAAAGCTCCTTATTCATGACATGAATATACTCTGAAGCAAGTCACTTAAATAAACGCCCTCTCATCATGTGACTAATCACATAACGTCACAAGAGAACTACTAAATTCTATAACATCATGAAACAATGTGAAAATCAAAATAAAAACTTCACATATATTTAAAAACAATTACAAGCTGCATAAAGAACATCAATATTGGCACATAACATTGTGTCTTTTATTTAATCCATCTGGGTATCTGGTACCTAATATATATATCCACCATGTCTCCCTGGTGGATACGTGATGGATAAATTTTTTTCTATGGTCTCCCCTTTTCGGAGGCTTAGTAACACGTTCAATACCTCGAAATAAAAGTTTGGGGGTACCCCCCTGTTTTGTCTCTCCAAAAATGTTTTGAGCCCAATTTGAGATTTACTGCTGGGGTTTTCCCTGGGGTTTTAAAATGGGGTTTGCGCATGTGTCGTTTTCAGCGCAGTAGATTACACCCCAAAAAATATTGAGTTGGATTCTTTTGCACTTAAAAAGGGTTTAAACCCTACATAGGGGGTATTTCAATTAATGTATTGTGTATATCTTTATGAATTTCCCTTGGGTGTAATAGAATAAAAACTTCTTAGCACTTTTAAAAAAATTTAACTATCCCAATAAATCGGTGCTGTCCGCACTTTTTAATTTTCCCCCTGTATTTTTAAACCCATAAAGGCACATGTTTAAAACGGGCTTTGGGTTGGAAATAAACTAGGGGAAAGGTGATTCAAAGTTTGCCCTTTCTAGTTATATCCCAAATTTTGTTTTCTGCAATGATCTTTTTCTTTTTTTCCCTTCCCCACTGCTAAAAAAGGGTTTGGTATCTTTTAAATTTTTTGAAAAAATTTTTCTTTAAACTCAGGACCTTTAAGTTTTAAAATTTTAAAAATTTAAAAATTTTTAATTGTTTTTTGGCGTATCTTTGTTCCTCACATAAAGTTAAATTGATTCTTTTTATTCTCCTTACATTGTAAGAGATCCGCTCTGGAAATATTGAAGATCCTTTTCTCGGGCTTTTTTAACCCCATCCACCCGGGGGAAATAGCCGCGGGGTTAATTTTTCTTTAGTGTCTGATTGATAATCAGCAAACCTTTCAGATATTGAACAGTTATGTTTTAATCTGACTAGCTCACCGAAGGGAATACCTTCGATTACTTTTTTTGGATGGTTGGATTTGGCATGTCATATAGAATTTTTCGCAATTTCTTTTCTATAGGCTATTACTTCAATTTTATTATCTTTACCTATTAAATGAACATTTTAAAAAAATTAAATTTTTTCTTTCTTTTGCACCCCAAACTTTAAAATTTGAGTTTTCATTTTGTTAAAAATTAAATTGAATTTCCAAATTTTTGGGCTGCACCCTTTTGGGGAACCCCTTCCCCCCCCCCCCACACCAGGGAGGGGATCAAAATATAAGGGACAAACCCACTGATGTGGGGGAAAAAAGGGGGAAGAAGATTGAAAAAAGTACCTCTCCTCCCAGGGGGGAAAAAAATTGGAGAGAGAATTTGGGCCCCCCATGGAGCCCCAACAGCATTGAAAGGGGAAAAAAAGTGTCATAAAAAAAAAAATAATTGGGGACTTAAAAAAGAATTCTGTACATGTCCCCTACAAATTTTGGGAAAAAATTATTTGCAAAGGGGCCCGTAAAACGAAAACAAATGTGACCCCAAATTTTTCTATCCCAAAATTTGTTTGTGGTATAGATGATAAAAAGACCCCACTTCACATGAAACCCATGAATATGATGGATTCCATTCTGCCTGTTAAAGAATTGTGACTCGACTCTTTGGTATTGAAATCCCCGGGTTTAAGGAAAATAGGGGTTTAAAGGATAGAATCCAACCGGGAAACCCTAATGGTTTTCCTAGTGTTCCTTTTTTCCCGGGTCCACTATGGGGATGAAATTGGGGAGGAAAGGGGGAATTTTTTTGGTGGAAATTGGAAAAAGGGAGTGGAATATTGGGATTGCAGGATTTTCAACATATAGTTTTTCTGCCAACCTTTTTTGATATGGCACCCATAGCTACACCTTCATTCAAAATAACCTTAAGTTTATTCTGAAAGATGGCGGTGGGATCCCTATTCAGTTTCTGATAGGTGTCTGTATCAGCTAACATATCTTTTTTAAAGTTTATTTGTACAACCCAGAAATTTAAAAAAAAAACTAAAAACCCCTTCCTTACCAGGGCCTGATAGTAAAATAAAATTTTTATTGCGAAGCTCAAACAATGCTCCTGATTCGCTTTTATTGAAATTGCCCTTATTGATGGAAACTTTATCATGAATAATCTTGAGATCCTTTTCCACAAGATCTTGAAATAAATCAAGACCACCCGTTCTGGATTGTATGGGATAGAATTCCCTACTTTTAGCTACGTAGTCTGGAACCACAGCCACACAGTGGTCATTATTCTCACTTTGCAAAGCTCTCAATTCTGAGACACAAACATTTTCCTGAAAAGAAACAAAGTCCATTGTATTTGTAGAATATGAATCTTGATTGTAATCTTGCTGTATACCGTTCTCTTCTATATTTGAAAAAATTATTTTTAAAGGGTTTTTTAAAAATTTCTAAAAAAAAAAATTTTTAAAATAAAAGATTTTTTCCTATATAGATTGAATTTTTTTTCTTGGGAACAAAAACTTTTTTCTTTTGAAAGTAACGGTCTCGGTCAAAATATAACTGGACAAGTTTACAACTGTAGTATCTAATATCTGCGAATCCGTCCTTTCGTGATCTTTTTTCTTATTGTGCTTTCTCCCTCCTCATCGTCTGCTCCGTTTTTTGAAGAAGTATTCAATCTATTTTATTGTTGTTTTTGCTTCTTGCTATTGTTCAGATTACTAGATGACTCGAGACTGGAAACATAGGAGGCTTCATCAGAAGTTATAGTAGCTAAGATCTCGTCAGAAGAATCCAGTCCTGAAAATAAGAAAAAAGATCACGAAAAAAGGAAAGTTTTAAATTTTTATTAAATCACAATTTTTTTTATTTTATTTACAAATTATTTCTTGCAATTGCTGTGGGGAAACCATGGGGGCCAAAAATTTTCTCCTTCCTTGGCGAACATTTTTTTGGGCCCCTGGGAGGGAGGTTCTTGTTCAAACGTTCCCTTTCCCCTTTTTTTCCCCCCCAATCACGGCTTTGGTGTTTTTTTGGTGCCCCCCTCCTGGGGTGTGGGTTTTGGGGGTTTTGTGGAGGGGGGGGAGGGGGGGGGGGGGTTCCCAACAGGTTTTCAGCAAGATTTTTGGAAAAATTTTTTTTATGTTAACAACATGAACTCAAAAATTTTCATTGGGGTGGCCCAAAAAAATGAAAATTTAAATTTTTTTTATGTTTTATTTAATAGGTTTTAAAGGGGGGTAAAAAAAATTTAAGTAAAAGGGCCTATAGAAAAGAAATTTTCGAAAAAAATTTATATGACATGCCCAAATCCAACCCCTCCAAAAATTTTAATCGAAAGGGAATTCCATTTGGTGAGTAGTTGGATTTTAAAACGTAATGTTCAATTTGAAAGGGTTTGACGATTATCAATCAGACACTATGAAAAGATTAACCCAGCGTGGCTATCCACGATGGATGCTTAAAAAAGCAGAGAAAAGGATCTTCAATATTTCCAGAGCGGATCTCTTACAATGTAAGGAGAATAAAAAGAATCAATCAGCTGTATGGAGGAAAGGGAAAGTTTTGCCAAAAAACAGATTTAAATTTTTTTTACAAATTTTTAGTCCTCAAATTTTAAGGGAAAATTTTGGGTTTAAATTTTGAAAAGATAATTTCCTTTTTAGCCCGTGCAAGAAAAAAAGTGGGAAAAAAATCCCTTGCAAAAAAAAACAAAAATTAGGTATATATCTAGGAAAGGACAAACTTTGAGATCACTCTTATCTCCTGGTTTATTTCTAACAAAGCCATAGTGCCTAAAGGTTTAAAAATACAGGGAAGGGACAAGTGGGAACACTCGAGGGATTGAAAGTAATTTTTGTTAAAATTTCTAAAGGGAAATTTTATTTATTTTTCCAAAAAGGGACCTTTTTTATGATATAAAACATAAATTTAAATTTTTAAATTGCGTATGAGTTTACCTTGTGGAAGAATGCCAATTCAATTTTGTGGGGGTGTAAATTTTTTGCCCCTGGGAAGGGCACACAGCGAAAGACACATTTTAGATGCTCAGAAAACCCGCAGCAGTAGGGAAACCCCTATGGTCTTTAGACATTTTTGGGGAAAAGACATGCAGGGGAAACCAAAAACTTAGTATTTAAAAGGGATTGAACATTTTTACTAAAACCTTTCCCAGAGGGTTTAGGGCCATTGAAAAAAAAAGTTTTTCGAAGGAGACATGGTTTGGGTATATATATTTTGGTACCAGGGAAAGGGCCCGGAATGGCCCAGGGGAAACCGGGAAATTTTCCCCGGGGGCCCGGGGGGTTTCCCGGGGCAGGGGCCCGGGTGGATCGCCCCCCGAGGGGAAAGTGTTTCCCCACCGGCAGGCCCCGATTCCCGGCGCCCCGGGCGTGTGGGCGCAAGGGGCCCAAAAGGCGATTTTGGAACCCGGGGCCCCTGTTTTAGGGGGCCTTTTAGGCCCCCCAGCCCCAAGGTGCCCCTCCCCCCGGGAGGGTCATTTACCAGCCTTTGGGCCATTTACCGGCCGCCCCCCTGCACGACGGGTGGAAACAGCGGCTGAGGTGAACAGCGGGGGGTCTACTGATCCCCTGTCAGCTTTTCCCCGCAGGCCCTGGGGGCGGGCGCGATGTGATGAAGTTTATTTGCGCGCCCGCTCCGCGTTCCCGCCCACTGTGCGGCCCGGCCCCCGAGGGAAGAAAGATAGAAAAGGGAAACAGAGACCTCAGGTAAGTATGTTTTTTCTTTTTTTTTTAAAAAATACTGCCCCCGGGTAATTTTATACCTGCCCAAACTATATATCAAACCCCGTATACCCGGGTAGCTATATTTTCCAGCCCTGGTACCTGTTTTACTTTTCTAGCTATTTTACCCCGCACTGTATACGCCGTAGCTTTTATACCAGCCCCGTAACCTGCCTAGGCTATTTAACCCGGCCCCGGCTACCTGGGGGACCTGCCTTTGCTACTATAAGGGACGGCTTCCCGGGCCTGCCTAGCTATTTTAAAACCTCCCTGGTACCTGTTTTACCTGCCTAGCTATTTACCAAACCCCCGAAAACCGCCTTGCTATTTTCCAAGGGCCCGGGATACCTGTATACCTGCCCTGTCTACCTGTTACCTGCCCTATCTTGCTATTTTCCCGCCCTGTTACCTGTTTACCAGCCTGTCTAGGTATAAAACCCCGCCCCGTCTTGCTGTATCCCGCCCCGTTCTGCTATTACCTGCCCTGTTTTAGCGTATGCTGCCCCGTTGCCCATTTTGCCTTTCCCTGTCTACCTATATGTGGCCCTGTTTTATATACTGGCCCGGGGGGCTAAAATACTGGGGCCCCGCTGCCCCCAAATTTCTGGGGCCCTTTACTGCCTTTCATATGGCCTAGCTGGCTAATTTTCTGCCCTGGTTCCCACCTGGGTAAATTTTTTGCCCCTGGTCCTTCCCGGGGTAATTTTTGGCCCCACCTTTGGGTAGTTACTGGGGGGGCAGCCCTAGCTACCCGGGCCCGATTACTGGGGGGAACCCTGGTACCTGGCTGATTAATTGGGGGCAACCCCCAGCTACCCGGTAGTTTACTGGGGGCAGCCCTAGCTCCGGGGTAGGTTACTGGGGGGTAATTACAGGGGTAGGCCCCGTCTACCCACCAAAATTTTTAAAGGAGGAAGGCCCTATTTTTCCTAACTAAAGGGGGTCTACCTATTTTAAAGCCACTTTTTCTTACATTTTTTTTAAATTTTTAATTTTTGGGTTTTAACATAGTGTTTGGGGAAATTTTTAGGAAAGTGCTGGAAAAAAAGAGGAGTTTTAGATGTATTTATGGTAAATTTTTACAGGAACCCAGTAGGTTTGGGCCCCTAGAAGAAAACAATTTATGTATAATGGACAGAGAAAAAAATGGAAGGGATACGACTTATCAGGGATGACTTTCATGGAGGTTTGGGCCTGAAGGAGACGAAAAGGAGAAGAGAACAAACTCCCATCAGAGATGACGTTCTCCTGTGAGTCTCTGCTGTCAGGGTAAGTTTACTTCTGTATTGAGTCAGTGCTGTATTCATGTGATGGTGGACTGACTACTGGGATGTGATTGGTGGGGTTGTAGGTTATGTTGGTGCTTATGTAGTGTCAGTGTAGGCTTGTCCCTGATTGTAAAGTGCACACCTGACTCTGTGACGAGGGGTTTCTCAGCACCACTGTTTCTTTCTTGCTTGTGTGTAGGCTGCTTTCACACGGAGCGGTTTTGATGTGTTTTTGGTGCATTTTTTGTGTAGAAATGTACAGCATTAACTGCTCTGCCTTTCTGCACAAAAACGCACCAAAAACCCATCAAAAACACTCCATGTGAAAGCACCTTCATAGTGTAGTTTATTTTAGAAAGTGGCGAGGTGCGAGAACAAGGGACATTTTTTAAGCGGATATTGTATGTGGGCTGCTCGGGGCTTAGTGCCAGGGCTGATTTTTATTCCCAGTCCGGCCTTGGGTACCAGATACCCAGATGGATTAAATAAAAGACACAATGTTATGTGCCAATATTGATGTTCTTTATGCAGCTTGTAATTGTTTTTAAATATATGTGAAGTGTTTATCTTTATTTTCACATTGTTTCATGATGTTATAGAATTTAGTAGTTCTCTTGTGACGTCATGTGATTAATCACATGACGAGAGGGCATATATTTAAGTGACTAGCTTCAGAGTATATTCATGAAATGAATAAGGAGCTTTTGCTCCGAAACGCGTCGGCTGTATTACAAACTGCCACCTATCATGTTCTGATTTTTTTAATAATTAATAAATATAATAATTAATCTTTATTTATATAGCGCCAACATATTCCGCAGCACTTTACAATATAGAGGGAATAAGCACAGACAAATGAGACACGAGGTGTGAGGGCCCTGCTCGCAAGAGCTTACAATCTATTAGGGTGTATGGGTGAAACAAAGGGTGACAAGTGCTTGGTTTAACAATGGTCCGGCCATGTTACATTAATATGGGGTAGTATACATAAAATGTGGATGAACCTGCCATCCCAACCATACATCTATATACAGATAAGTGCCTGTGGGTGCCAAAGTGCAGGAAGTGACGAATCTGTGACAGAATTTGGGGGGTTGACAATTAGGGATCTTGATAGGGTTGTCTAAGAAGATGAGTTTTCAGAGCGCCCTTAAAACTGTGGGGGTTGTGAATGTGCCTGATCACATGGGGTAACATGTTCCAGAGAACTGGTGCAATACGTGCAAAATCTTGAAGACGGGCATGGGAGGTTCGGATGAGTGAGGTGTGTAGTCTTAGATCAGTAGCAGAGCGGAGAGAGCAGGTAGGGTAGTAGACAGAGATAAGGGAGGAGATGTATGGGGGTGCAGCACTGTGGAGAGCCTTATGTGTGAGAGTGATGAGTTTATTAGTATTCTGTACTGAATAGGCAGCCAGTGCAGAGACTGACACAGGGTAGAGGCATCAGTATAGTGGCTGGAAAGAAAGACAAGCCTGGCTGCTGCATTCAGGACAGATTGGAGAGGGGAGAGTTTACAGAGAGGAAGACCAACAAGTAGGGAGTTACAGTAGTCGAGACGAGAATAAATAAGAGGAACAATGAGAGTTTGAGTTGTTTCCACAGTGAGAAATGGACGGATTCTGGAGATGTTCTTGAGGTGCAGGTGACAGGAGCGGGCAAGGGATTGGATATAGGGGGTGAAGGTCAGATCAGAGTCTAGAATAACCCCAAGACATCGGGCCTGCTGCCTAGGAGTTATGGTGGTGCCACACACGGAGAGAGAAATAGCAGGGTGAGGTCGGTTAGTAGATGGTGGGATGACTAGAAGTTCAGTTTTAGTGAGGTTTAGTTGGAGATAGAGAGAGGACATGATGTCAGAGACAGCGGACAGACAATCACTGGTGTTTTGTAGCAGGGCAGGAGTGATGTCTCGGGCGGAAGTGTATAGTTGAGTGTCATCAGCGTAGAGATGGTACTGGAAGCCAAATCTACTGATGGTTTGTCCAATGGGGGCTGTGTAGAGTGAAAAGAGGAGAGGACCAAGATCCCCTGAGGAACCCCGACAGCAAGAGGAAGAGGAGAGGAGGTAGAACCGGAAAATGAGACACTGAAGGAGCGGTCAGAGAGGTAGGAAGAGAACCAAGAGAGAGCGGTGTCCTGGATACTGATGGCGCGGAGCATGTTGAGGAGGAGGTGGTGATCAACAGTGTCAAATGCTGCAGAGAGATCCAGAAGAAGCAGCAATGAGTAGTTACCCTGCGATTTTGCTGTCAGGAGATCATTTGAAACTTTAGAAAGAGCAGTTTCTGTGGAGTGTAGGGTGCGGAAACCTGATTGCAGAGGGTCAAGAAGAGAGTTAGCAGAGAGATAGCGGATCAGGCGAGAGTAGACCAAGTGTTCCAGGAGTTTGGAAATGAAGGGCAGGTTAGAGACTGGTCGGTAGTTGGCGGCGCAGGAGGGGTCCAGAGAGAGCTTTTTAAGTAAGGGAGTTATAAAAGCGTGTTTAAAGGAAGATGGGAAGATCCCAGTGGAGAGAGAGAGGTTACAGATTGTAGTGAGGTGAGAGAGGACAGCTGGAGAAATGGACTGGACAAGGTGGGAGGGAATGGGGTCACTAGGTGGTGGGTCGAGCAGACAGGTGAAGCATGGACACTTCTTCTTCTGATGTCCGGTCAAGGGCTGAGAGCAGATTAGAGGACGTGCGGGGAGGGACAGGATGGGTGTTAATTGGGGATTGTGATGTGATGTTTTGCCGGATACTGTCAATTTTGTCTTTGAAGTGAGTGGCCAGGTCTTCAGCACAGAGGTCAGTGACCGGGGCCTGAGCTTTGGGCCTGAGGAGGGAGTGGAAAGTATCAAACAGATGTTTTGGCTTGTTGTGTAATGTGGAGATAAGGGAGGTGAAATATTTTTGTTTGGCACAGTGAAGGGCAGTGTTTTAGGCCCCTGAGCATGAATTTGTAGTGGAGAAAGTCTGCAGGTAGCTTTGACTTTCTCCACAGACGCTCAGCGCACCTGGAACAGTGCTGCAGATGGCGAGTCTGAGGCGTGTGCCAAGGCTGCGGGCGTCTGACTCTGGTGGTGCGGTGTGTGAGTGGTGCCAAGATGTTCTGGGGGTAGTGAGAGTTTCATTGTAGTGTTTAACAGCCAGGTCAGGACAGGAGAGAGAGGAGATTGGGGGCAGTGAGGACTGTATGGTGTCTGTGAGCTCCTGAGTGCTGATAGAGCGGAGATTTCGGAATGGGCGATGGGTAGGTGTGATAATAATCAAAGAATTACCGCTATTCCGTAAGAATGTGAACACACAGATATATGAGTCTTGTAATAGGAAAGAGCTCCCCACGCTTAGGATAGTTAACCCCCTTCTCCTTAACCATTTGGTCCCAATCAAGACCTGATTGCTGGACCTGTTTCAAGATCTCTGTCCGTTCTGAATCAGAGAAAGAAAGCATGTCGGCCCGGTTGTCAGTGATTTTAGCTAACTCCTCAAAAGACATTTTTTTATTTTAGTCTTCTATTTCGGCGGTATAGGGAGTAATAGTCCAATAATCAAAGAATTACCGCTATTCCGTAAGAATGTGAACACACAGATATATGAGTCTTGTAATAGGAAAGAGCTCCCCACTTTTCCCAAAGTCCATATGTATGCATGCAGTTATATGCCAAGATTTCAGTGGTATAATTTCACATTAATCATCCTTTATTGCATAAAAAACATCGCCATACTTTTTTTAGTTTTAGGCTTCTGTTATACAAAAAGTTACTACCATAACAATAGTAGTGTGTCACAAAACTAGTAGGCATTACCTTAGACAAGCGCTCTGCAAGGCGTCAGATAGATAGGAGTAACTTAGACAACCGGGCCGGACGCTGCAAGTGTGCAAAAAAGTGTCTACCACAGATTTCTCACCAAAACTGTTTGAGGTACCCTCTTCTTTTTCTTTTTTGTTTTTGTATGTCCTGATTGCTGACTTATGTTCATTGATACGCAGTCTAATGCTTCTAGCAGTTTGTCCCACATATATTCGACCACGGGGCACTTCAAACATGTAAATAACTGCTTTAGATTCACACGTAAAGAAACCCCTTATTGGGAAAAGCTATGTCCTCTCATTGGGGTGTCTTATTTTCTGCCCCTTTGATGATGGATGAAACAATTGGAACAGTTTAAACAGGGAAAAGTTCCCTTTTTTCGTGGGACGTAATACATTTCTGTCTAGGGTCTTTGATTTTCATATCAGATGACAAAAAGTGTGTCACCAATTGTACGGCCTTTTTTGAAAATGAACTTAGGTGTTTGTGCAAACAAATGTCCAATTTTTTTCATCATTCTGTAAGATGTTCCAATTTTTCAAAAAAACATTTTTTAATCAGTTTAGCATGTTGGTCATATTTAGATATAAAAAACATTCTATTCTCCTGTTTTTTATCAATTTCTTTCTGTTTCAACAATTCATTTCCCCCGGTATCATCATAACCTCTTTACCCACTTTTGTGAGTTCAGTCTTATCATAGCCTCTTTCAACGAATTTTTTTTTAATTTATTCATAGATTGTAGTATATAAGTCATCTGTTGAGCATATACGTCTGGCCCTAACGAATTGACCTTTGGGGAAAGCCCTTAAAGGTCTGGGGGGCATGAAAAAATGTTCTTATGAAGAACATTGTTACGTTCTACTTTTTTGTAAATAGCTGGTTGTGAAACCATAGTGATTCTCTATGTACTTCCACATCAAGGTATTGTATGCATTGCGCACTCTTTTCCATCGTGAACTGGATGAGAGTACCCGTGAATTCAAAAATTCCAAAAACTTATCAAGCTGGGCTTCTGTGCCGCCCCCCAATCAGCATTAACATGTCCACGTATCTCATCACTTCACGATGTACTCAGAGAACCCAGATGCATACACATATTGGATTTTCAAAACCTATCATGTACAGGTTAGCCACACTAGGTGCTGTCGGTGACCCCATTGATACTCCCTGCTGTTGCAAGTTTTGTTGGGACCCAAAAATCATTTAACTATAATATTTTTCCAAACGGGAAAGGGTATAAAAAAGGTGAGAAGCCCGTCTTTCCCCAGAAAAAAAGGGGGAAAAAGTGATTTTGATCCAGATATTAGATGCAATGCATGAAGTATTTGAACAAACAGTTGGGAAAAGGCTACAGGTTGGTCACTAGACAGAAAGGGGGGACATAGATATGAAAATTAACAAGAAGGAAAAGGTAGCTTTAAAAGAATTCAAAAAATTTTAAAGTGTTATTTTATTTTTTTTTTGCCAACTTGTCTTTTTTTTTGAAAAACCTTTTTAAAAACACAGTCAAAACTTGTGGAGTTTTGGGCCCAAAAAAAAACAGTTATGTAAAACAAGAAAGTTTCAATCTCCCAAACAGGGGAACTTATTTGGTAACTCAATCCGACAAAAACAGTTCAATTCCGGTTGCACTAATGACATCGTAGTTTGGGGCATTAGCCCCCCGGTAAGTTCGTCATGTGCCCCCAGATCGTATGGTTTCTTCTTCCCATGTTTTAAATATTGTGTTCGTTTTTTTCCAAACCCTTTATCTTGAAGTAAACATAGAACAAGGGAGAGAAAAAAGGGGGGTAAGGGGGGGGGGAGACAAACAAAAAGGGAACCTCCCCTGCGACCCGTCATCCAACACCCCGTCCAAAGCTCAGATTTGCTGTGAAAACCCTCCACTATTCAAATTACCTTTGCTATGTCTATGAGTCAGATATTGGTGGTTGCCAGGTACGGGTAGAAAAATTCGAAGCTTTCTTTTTTTTTGTTCTAATGTGTGTGGGTAAGGAGTGATAAACGGTGACCTGTGCGAAAAAAGTTTTGTGTTGTCTTTCTTTTTTTTGAGCGTGTCTACCAGTCCTTTTCTAAATTTGTGTGACAGTTTACCCAGAAATAATTTTAGCGTGGGGGGTGTTTGGGATCCAGCATTGCAAGAAGATTTCGGGCCGCTGCTCCCACATAATAAAAGAGTCTTTTTTGGGGGTTTGGGAAAATTCCGGGTGGTAAAAACGGAGTGGATTTTGGGGCCCAAAAGGCAGACCAAAGGCGTTAATAGGTTGATGAGGTGACGGCTTTTGGGCATGTGGGGGGGGTTTGTCTGAGTGGCCCCATCAAAAAGCCCTGTGAGGGAGATATATGACCTGTGGGTAACCCGAAAGGCCATTCCCATTTAGGGACATAGTCGGAGATATTGGCTGCTTGTTCAAGAGAATGAGAAGGAGGTTAGGGGGACAAAGGGGGGAAATTATTTTTGGGCCAATGGGCGAGCCCACCTTGATTTTAAATAGTCAAACGGCTTTGCAATGGGTTGAAAAAATCTAGGAGTAAACGTTTTGTACTTTGGGTTGTTGCGTATTTTAAGGAAGGGTTTTCCCAACTGAATCCGTCAGTGTTTTGTGATCCCAGCATATAACGCACCCTGCAGATAATAAAGGGGTGCGGCCTAGGTCGGAAATTTAATTTTGGGCCTGTTGAAACATGTAAGGGCCCGTCTGGTTTTAAAGTCTATCAGATCCGCTATTCTAGTATCCCGTACTTCGCCCTTTTTTAAATCTGAGAGGAGGTTTCCCCATGTAAAAAATTTTGGATTATTTACAAAAGGTAACAAAAGGGGAGTGATTTGGTTTTTTGTCCAAAAGATCTGTTCTTTTTTTGTCCATGCACGCCATGCCGTCTTAGAAAGGGGGTTTTGCTGTCTCACGGGGAAGAGTTTGAAAAAGTGAGTGTAAGAGGCTCGTCAAGAGTGTTAGGGGAAAGCTGTTGATCTAAGTAACATCCGTAAAAGTTCTGGATTTGGGTTATCCAATCCCCCTCTACTCTGATTGCGATGCAATTTTGTAGAGTTAATTGGGGGAAATTTAAATTTCCCCCCCATTGGGCGGCTTTGGTTCAAGATATCATACTTTGCGAGGTCTACGGTTGTTCCAGATAAAAGACCGAAACAAGCCCGTGATTTCTCTTACTTCCTTTGGGTTTTAAATAAAGGGGTAGTGATTGTGTAAGTATAAAGTTTTGGGAATGCGATATCTTGCCCAAAGTTTGCCCCCCCAATGGGGATAAGTACCCTGTCCAGGTTCGAAGAGCCTTCAAATTTTCCCAAAAAAGGGGTTTTACATTATATTTGAAAATTTTGGTTGATTTCTTGGGTATGAGCCCCCCGAGGTATGATAGTGGTGGCATTGCCACCAAAAACGGGTAATGTAGACCAAGGGGGGTTGGACGGACCTTTAGAAGTAGCCCTTCCGACTTGCCCTCATTGACCCTGAACCCCGACAGGGAGCCAAAAAGCTCGCGATCCTCCAGTACCCCCGGCGCGTTCGGGTCAGTAATATGAGTGGGGTGTCATCTGCGAAAGCCGGGGGCTTTATTGTTTCGAGCCAATTTGAATTCCTTCAAAGGGTGTGTTTTTTCTAGATGTTTTTTAGGGGTAAATAGATAATTTAAAAGAAAAGAGGGGCAAGGGGGCAGCCCTCCCTGTACCTCATTAATCGGGTTTTTAAAAATTTGGGTGGTTATTGACATTAACACGTGTGAAAAAATCTGCTGGAACGACTCGAAAGGATACAAATTTGATCTCCAAAGCCTCTTTTCCTAAGCAGGTTGAGGGGAAATTTCCCCCCACGACCCAAAAAGGTCGAATGCTTTTTCTGCATCAAGACTTAAAAAGCTTTGTTCTTGGACGTGTTTGGATCTCATTTTGGAGTAGCGCTTCCCCATTCTTATCCCCACAGTTAAATGCCTATTCCCAATGAAGCCCTTCTGCCGATTAAAGATGCGAGGTTTTCCTACCTCTTTTAACCGATCTGTAGTTTTTTTGGAGAGGATTTTGTAGTCTTGATTATTAATGAAATTGGGCCGTAAGATTGGAGTTCTCAGGGTCCCTATCGGGCTTGGCCCAAAAATTCTGGCCTTTCGGGAGGCGGGTAAACCTCATTTAGGTAGCTGGTAGGGTGGGGCCAATTTGGGATGAAAAAAATTTTTTAAATTTCTGCCGAAAAACCCTGGGCCCAGGGTGTTTTGTTGTTGGGTAAGTTCTTTATGACTGTGTTACTTCTTCTTGTGTTATTCTTTCCCCAGGAAAACCCCTTAAAGAGTAGGGGAGGCTTTGGTAGAGTCAAATTTGCATAAATTCCCATGTGGCTGCGGTCATGGGGGGATGCTTTATAAAAATCGTGAAGTACCTGGCGAAGATCTTTTGTATGCCCTAGGGGTGCGTGTCTGGGTGGAGAAATGGGTCCTGTAGTTTGGTTCGGGGAGGTGGTTTTTGTTTCTAGCTTTGAGGGAGCTGACTTGTTCCCCCCATTTAAAGAATTTAGTTTGACGCTCTATGCCCCATTTTGTTTCCCCCTTGAAAGTAAGTTCCCCCATTAATTGCTTGCCCCAAAAAAATTTCTCTCTGTTGTGGGTTTGGTTTTGGGATTTTGCCATTTGGCTTTTGGGCAAATCCGGGTTAGAAAAGCCTATTTTTTTGGGGATTCTTTTGCCCTCAGTTTTAAATAGGGTGATGTGCCCCTTAGAACCGCCTTTGAGGGGGAGACCAGAAAAGTCCAACATCAGAGACAGTTTTAGATTATCGTCCACATAAATTTTCCCAGGGTTATTAGATATGTTTAAAAAACCCCAAGTTCATGAGGTATGATGGAAAACGCCCCTTTTTGGTTCTACCTTGATTCTGGGGTGGCAAAGAGAGGTGTATGGGGCGTGGGCTGAGACATGATATTAGCTATATCCTCCCAGGACCCGTGGAAAAAGACCCGTGGATGAGAAGAAATCGTAGGGAGTGGCTTCCCTGGCATTAGAATAAATGTAAAATCCTTCGCTGTTCCCCTTTGTAATCGCCCCGGATCGCATAAGTGAGGTGATCTATGAGTGTCAGGAGGTGCTATGGAGCGTTTGTATGTGAGGAGATATGTGATCGATCCCAAATTCCGATTGGGTGTTATTAAAGTCGGCCGCCACAAAAGATTTGCAGGGTTTTGTCTAGAGAAAGTTAATTGTTTGCATAAAATTGTGGTTCGGTTTATTGGGTGCGTTAAAAAGTTTTAAGAACGTGTATCGGTTTGATTGTGGTGACTTTAAAAAGATATCTACCCCCCAGGACCGATGTGTGGGTGAAATTTTGGAGAGACGGGAAATGTGGAACAATGTCGCTACACCCGGGTTTGTTTTAAATGGGCTGTATACTGCTCTCCTATCCATGGGGCTTTTTGGCAGTTATCCTTCCTATTTTCCAATGGGTTTGCAAAAAGATAATTTGAGGGCGAAAAATTCTTGAGATGGGATATTATTTTTTTGTTTTATTGGGGTGTTTAGGCCCCCTACATTCCAGTAGTGATTTTAAAGCGTTTTTAGGGTGTGAGGGGTATTGGTGGTGATTTGTATATTACTTATCCTATTCCCGCGGAGTTCTCGTCGGGATGGGTGGTTTATCCACAAAAATGGAGGATCCGCTTTCCCCGCGAGAGGGAGGCCTCCCCTTGTTTGGCTTCTGGTGTGTCAGGTGCCGGGCCGCAGGCAGGAGGAGAAAACACTGGGGAAAGAAAACAAGGGTTAACAACATCCACAGTCAAGCATTGTGGTCTCAAGAAATGCAACATTTAAATTCTTCAAAGAGAAATTTGGTTTTGTAACTGGTTTTCCGTGACCCCTTACTGGCATATGCGTGTTCTTAGTGAATAGCCCAGGAGATAAAACACTAGTCCGGCGCGTCCGGGAAGAGGCAAAGGCGCGCCTCCTCGGATCCTCATGAAGGTGGATCTTCCCTTTGTTGTTACTTTTAGGCGGGCAGGGTTAAGCAGCTGGAAACGCATGTTCCTTTTGAAAGAGGAGACGGCATAAAGGCGTGAATGCTTTCCTCTTCGCCGTGAGATGATGAGAAAATCTGGAAAAAACAGGATAGGTGTATTGTTGACCTGAAATGTCTTGTCGCTCTGTAGCCGAATACCCCCTCCCCCGATTGTCCAATTAGCGTATCGGGGGTCACTTGTCTCGGCCTGCGTCTCTTTCCCCTCTGGGTGGTCCAAACCCCGTGAGCTCGCTCGATTTGAAGGGGTCCCGGGGGGAGGTTAGTTTAGGGGTTGGCTAAGTCATCCACCGGTTTTTTGAAATTTTTCGTTGGTGATGTGCTATGGTACTCCTACGAAAAAGGGGGGTTGTTTCTCCTCTCTTGTTCTTAGCTCTTCTAATTTACGCGAAGAATTATTTCTGCATTTTTGGGATTGGGAATTTTGTTGTTCGTTTTAAAAAGACGTTTCGCGGATGAGACTCTGGTCTCTAACTGCATATCTTCTGTGCTTTCTGTGATCTGGGAGAGCTGCCTGCGGAAACTTGGGTCCCATCTATTTTTTTGTCAAATACGGGGTGAGAATTCTTGCTACTTCCTGGGCCCCCTATTAGAGATTTTCATTTTCCGGGTTCGTTGTGCCATAGGACTTGTGCTGGGAAAGGTCGGGGGGGTGATGTCATAAACTGTAATAACTCCTGTGTGGCCATGGCTGGAGGTGGGGTGGAGTTAGGGGTTTCTGTTCTTTTTCTTTAGGGGGCTTGGGCCTGGGCGTGGATTTTGGAGGACGACGCGTTGGTGGTTTTTACCTTGTTTCTGTGTTGGGGTGAGAATAAGATTTGCCATTTTAATGGTTTTAAGGGCGAGGGGTAGAGAGACGCTTGTTTCTGCGCCAAAGAGTGTACAGGGTTTTTAATAATAGAAGTCCTGTCGCTACATCCTGATGCGAGAGGGAGTTAAAAGGTTGGCAGTTTGGTAATGACGTAGGTGGGGCTGGTTTCTATTCGTTTGCTCTTAGCTGGAGATGGGTGTCTGAAGTTCAGCTCTACAGGTTGGGTCTGGGGAGTTGTCAGCGATTTATCTGTCTCTTATATACAAAGTATGCAGTCTGTCTTTTCCAGAATTTCAGGGAACGCTCTCACTAAAAATTTTGTGTCCCTCCTTGATGACAGTAGACTTCTTAGTTTAGTTTTGTGTTGTGGCAAGTGATGGGTGACTTGAGCTGGGTGTTAACATGAAGGGGTTAGGTTGTGGGCGCCTCCCCGTCCCTTTTTAAAAGAGTGTCTGAGCGCAGTAGATGGTGAATCAGCCGACTGACGCGGTGCTGCTCTGGGGCGAAGCTGGTTTTGGGGATAGCTAATGATGCGTTGGGGTAAGGCAGGCTTATTTCTGACAAAACAAGGGGGGCATACTGGCTGCAAGTTTTTTTCTTTGTGAGAGAGTTCGTGGACCTGTGCCGTTTCAGCGCAAGGTGGCGGTTTATGAGCTTGTTTATGTAGGGGGCTTCCGTGGGGATCGTTGGGGACTTTGGCAGTGAACAAATTTTGCTAGGGCAAGATGCCGCCCCCCCCCGCCACCTTTTAACCCCTGTTGTTATGTCCTCTGCTCGAACGGCGGCCCTTCCCCCAAATGAAAAAATCCCGTGTTAGGGGGGGTTTTATAAGGGGCTTCGGTCCCCCAGTCAGGGTCCCCTCCCCCGAAGATCCCCCCGCTGTTAATCCTGCAGGGACGTCTCGGGTTTTGGCCAAAATTACTGTCCCCCGTCGGCCCTTGTTCCCCCCCTAGAAGGTGATCGGCCGGGACTTTCCCCCCCGCTCACTCCTCCTCTCTCCCTCTCCACTCACACCTGTACGCGGTGTCTGGTCACGTTTGCGGCTTGTCTGCAATTGGGTCCCCCGCAAGGCTCTCTGCCCCCAGATCTGTGACCCGGTCACCCGCTCCCCGTCCTACAGCGGCACTGCGGGTCGCCCCCGGAATTTGGCGTCGCAAGTTAGCGAGGGGGCCCTTACAGCGTCCCGAATCTTTCATGTGGGTCTCTCGACCACGGTCTGTGGCCTCCCTAAGGGGCCGGCCCGCGCTCGTGCTTGGGCTCTGACAAGGTGTATTCCGCTTTGGCTCGGGGGATAGCAAAATGGGTCCTTGTTGGGCCACTGAGAAAGTGTCAAGGTGGATTGCCGGGGCACCAGGGTTTATTCCTGGGTGGCGTCGGATAGAGAAATGGGGACCAGAGGAAGTGTTATTTTTAAAAAAAGCAGACAAAGGGGGGGGCAACGGTTTTGTGAAACGTAAAGGTATATGTGAGGCCCAAATTTACAATAATGGTATAATGTATATTTCCCCTTTGACGGGGTCCCCACTAGGGGGAAAAAAATTTATAACAATACCTTAGAAAAAAGCATTTAGCTTTTAAAGTCATTCAGACAAATAAAAAAGATGTCATTAAGGGAAACACCCCCCTACCCATTTTATACCTTGTCCCCAAAATACACAAATCTTTTAACAGCCCCCCCGGGAAGGCCAAAAGTTCCGGGATTAACTCCATTTGGAACCCTTGCATTTTTGTGGACAGTTTTCTAAAAAAACAGATTACGGTATCCCAAATTGTCTCAAAGCACAGGTCAATTTCCAGAACACTCGATAAAAAGATGCTATGAGGTGCCTTTTTGGTCACTTTTGACATTTAAATCTCTTTATACAAACATCCAGTTTTTTAAAAGGGGGGAAAACCCTCCCTGAGGGTTACAGGAAGTCCCACACTAAGTAACTCATTCATTTGGTTTTCTTAGGCAATTGGAAATAATTCTTACAAAGAATTTTTTTTTGATTGGATCCAAAAATACTTTCAAAGCAGGGAGTACAATGGGGTCACCACCACCTAGTGTGGCTAACCGTACATGATAAAGGTTTTGAAAATCAATTTGTGTATGCTCTGGGTTTTTTGAGTAATCGTGAAGTGGATGAGATACGTGGCGATGTAATGTGATGTTGGGCGGAAGAAGCCCCGCTTTATAAGTTTTTTGGGAAATTTTTTAATTTAGGGTACCTTTCATCCAGTTCACGAGGAAAAAGAGTGCACAAAGCATACAATAACCCTTTATGTGGAAGTACATAAGAATCACTATGGTTTCACAATCAGCTATTTTCGAAAAAAGTAGAACGTAACAATGTTCTTCATAAGAACAGTTTTCTGCCCCCCCCGACCTTTAAAAGGGCCCTTCCCAAAGGCAAATTTGTTAGGGCCGATATATGTCAAAGAAAAGACTTTATACTACATTTGAATAAATTAATCAAAAAAATTTGTTGAAAGAGGGCCCATGATGAGATGAACTCCAAAAAAGGGGGGGAAGAGGGTTTGATGATACCCAGGGATGAATTGTTTGAAACAGAAAAAAATTGATAAAAAAAAAGGAGAATAGAATATTTTTTTTATATCAAAAATGACCAACATTTAAACTGATTTAAAAAATGTGTTTTGAAAAATTGGAACATCTTTCAGAAAAGATGAAAAAAAATTGGGGCATTTGTTTGAAAAAAACACCTAAGTTCAAATTTTTAAAAAAAGGGGCCCTTTCAATTGGTGACACACTTATGCATCTGATATGAAAATCAAAGACCCTAGACAAATTATTACGTCCACGAAAAAAGGGAATTTTCCCCCTGTTTAAACTGTTCCAAAATTTTCACCTCATCAAAGGGGCAGAAAAAGACACCCAAATGAGAGGCCCCTAGCATTCCCCATGGGGGTTTCTTTACGTGTGAATCTAAGCAGTTTTTCATTTTGAAGGCCCCCTTGGGGTCGAATATAGTGGGAAAAACGCTAAAGCATTAAGCTATCAATGAACAAAAGTCGCAATCAGGACATACAAAAAAACAAAAAAGAAAAAGAAGAGGGTCCCTCAAAGAGTTTTGGTAGAATTCTGGGGCTAACCTTTTTTGCACACTTGCGGCGTCCCCCGTTTTTCAAATTACTCCTATCTATCAAACGCCTTTGCGGGGCCTTGTTTAAGGTAATGCCTATGTTTTGTGAACCAAATTTTTTAGGGTATAATTTTTTGTACAACAAAGCCAAAAAACAAAATAGTTTGGGAGTTTTTTATCAATAAAAAATTTAAGGGTAAATTATACCACTGAGTCTTGGCATATAACTGCATGCATACAGGGGTATGTGTCCGAGAAGGGCGAAAGTTGTTAATAAAAAGATAAGGAGGTCAAAAAGTTCAAAGGAAGTTGGAAGATTAGAAATTGAGCAAGGGCAAAAGAAGACCCGATCAAAGAGTTCCCATCCTTTTGAGTTGGAGGTCAGGAAACTGGAGAGGCCAAAGAGAAAAGATTGTGAAAAAAAAAGAAGGGGAAAAAAGACAAGGGGGGTCAATGGGATGTTGAAATCGCCCATGATAGGTGGGAAATTTTAGTCGAGAGGAAATGAGGGAAAACCAGCACAAAATGATCCAAACGGCGGGGGGAGCCGGGGGTCTTTAGACAACTGCGACTCTGATGGAAAATGGCCCAAAGAGTCTGAGGGTGTGGGGCCTCAAAGGGGGGAAAGTGAGTGGGGTACAGGGGGAATGCCCCGGTAGGGGCAATGTGGAGCGAGAAATACCAAAACTCCTCCACCCGGCCCGTCAGGTCTGGGGGGGTGGGAAAGTGTAGGCCGCCGTTGTGAGGGCACAAGGTGCGGGGTTCTGATTGCTGGGGCCAATTTCTGTGAAGCTACCAATCCTCATTTATGACCCAGACCACCACCACCTTCTACAACCCACAATCACACCATTTCCCTTGACTCAGTCGCTCCCCTCACACACAACAGAAACCCCCAAAATCAAAAGACAACCCTGGCACACACACTCCACTAAACAGCTGAGGTGAGTTTCCAAATTGCCAGAACGCCGCTGGAAGAAAACTTGCTCCACCGACAAACCTTGCCTCATACAAAACATTCACTACATACATTTAAATCTGCACTCACCCTAGCCAAACAGGATTACTTCTCCAATCTCATATCCTCTCTGTCTCAAAAACCCCAGGAACTTTTCAACACCCTTTAACTCTCTCCTCCGCCCCCAGCACCTCCTCCACCCTCTCTCCTTTCAGCAGACGACTTTGCCGTTCACTTCCTACAACAAGATTAACCTTATCAGAGAAAGCTTCACCCCCCAGTCCCCAGCGCCTTCCTCTTATCTGCACAATGCTCTTCCCCCTTAACTTGTTTTCCCCTCTTACACATGATGAATCTTTCCTCTCTACTGTCCAAATCCAACCTCACCACCTGTAATCTTGACCCCACTGCCATCACACCTTATCCAGACCTTATGCTACTTTCACCCCAGCCCTCACCCATCTTTTCAACATTATCGCTCACATCTGGCAATCTTCCCTTCCCCTTTAAACATGCTACTGTCACTCCCATCCTTAAAAACCATCCCTTGATCCCTCCTCTCTGTCCAACTATCGCCCCATCTCACTGCTCCCTTTTGCCCCCAAACCCCTCGAGCAGCACATCTATCTTCAGCTGTCCTCCCATCCCTTCCTCCAACTCTCTTTTGACCCACTACAATCTGGTTTCCGACCCAACCACTCTACCGAAACCGCCCTAACCAAAGTCACCAATGACCTAGCAACTGCCAAAGCCTCCCCGCCAGTACTCTGTCCTTCTCCTTCTAGACTTGTCCTCTGCCTTTGACACTGTCGACCATTCCCTCCTGCTACAAATCCTCTCCTCCCTCGGCATCACAGACTTGGCTCTTTCCTGGATCTCCTCGTACCTTTCGATCGGACATTCACGTCTCTATTCTCGCTCCACCTCCTCCCCCCGGCCTCTCTTTGTTGGTGTCCCCGGGGGTCAGCCCCTGGGTCCTTTTACTCTTTCTATCTACACCCTTGGTCTGGGTCAACTCATAGCTTCACATGGCTTTCATTACCACCTGTATGCTGATGACACCCAGCTTTATATCTCCGGCCCAGATGTCACCTCTCTTCTCTCCAGGATCCCAGACTTTTCTATCGTCATTCCTCCTTCTTCCCTCCCTTTCCCCTTTTAAACTAAATGTGGAGAAAACAGAATTCATCATCATTTCAGCCGTCCCCCTCCATCCCTCCACCTGATCTTTCTAAACACTGTCAATGGCTGCACACTCTCCCTGTTCCGCAAGTCCCCTGCCCTGGGGTAATCCTCGACCCGCTCTATCCTTCAAACCACACATCCAAACCCTCACTCTGCCTTTCCCGCTTCCACCTGAAAAATATCTCTCGCATCCGTTTCTCCTCAACTTCGACACCACAAAATGCTCGTTCCCTGCCCTTGTCACTCCCCCCTTGACTACTGCAACATCCTTCTTTTGTGGCCTCCCATCTAGCACTCTCGCTCCCTCCAAACCATCCTTAACTCTGCTGCCCGTCTTATTCCCCCTCTCTCCTCGCTACTCCTCTGCCTCTCCCTCTGTCAATCCCTTCACCCGGCTACCAATAGCTCAGCGAATTCATTTTAGGTCTAACCATGACCTACAAGGCTTCTCCATAACCTCTCCCCTCCATTCATCTCTGCCCAAATCTCCAGATATCTCCCCCCACGCAATCTCCGCTCCTCACAGGACCTTCTTGTCGTTTTTCCTTATCAGCTCCTCACATAACCGTCTCCAAGACTTCTCTCGCGCTTCCCCCACACTCTGGAATGCACTGCCCCAACACATCAGACTCTCTGGGCCCCTCTCACCAGCTTCAAAAGCAACCTGAAAAAACCCCTTTCTTCAGGATTGCCCATAACCTAAATAACCCTGCTGCCACTGTACAAACCCCACAAACATGTCTTTCCCCTCTCCTCTGTCTCTTCCCTCCTCCTTGTAGATTGTAAGCCTTTGCGGGCCCGGGTCCTCTCTCCCTCTGTACCAGTTATACGTCATTCATTGTCATTATTGTACTCACTTGACATATCATGTATGTGACCCCCCCCCCCCCCTCAAAAGTTACAGCGCCATGGAATCAATGGCGCTTTAAAATAAAATTTTATAATAAAAAAAATAATAAAAAGGAAACAGGTCATGGACAGCATGAGTTTATTACAGAGGATGGCGTTCACAAAGCACATTTAACTGGGAGAGGAAAAAAACGTCAACAAATATTACGCAGGTTAGCAGGGTTTTTTGTGGGGAAAAAGGTGGAATGAGCAGTAAAGGGTTGGGAGAGATGTCTTTCCCGCAGCAAGAAGCAGGAGAATGAAAAATGATTGCAGATTGTTCACTGATGAATATGAGCGATGTTTGTGAGCACCCTGCAAGAGGATGGTTTGGGGTAGGTAAAGTAAGTAAGTAATGCATTTAGATGCGTGCATGGTAGAGGGAAGGGGAGAGGAGCTAATGTGGGTAGAGTTGTTTGGAGGCATGACTGGGCGGTAGGAAGGAGGAAGAGGGGCAGCAAATAGATTGCAAATGTAAGCATGGTGACAAAGCTGTAGGTAAGAAAGCCTAGCAACTTATAAAGATACGTTTCTGCCCCTTCTGCCCACTTCGGCCATAATTCGGTCAAAATTCATAGTCACTTCATCCATGCTATCACTTCATCCATGCTGTCAGACCAAAAGGTCTTGCAGACCCCAGAGTTCCAATATATAGTGTCTATTGATTAGATCACCACTTTCAGGTGACAGAAACGGGTGGGATTATAAAGAGATAGCAGCAAGGAAGTTCTTCAAAGGCTAATTGGGTATAGGCTTACTTAAACATAGAAACACATCCTAATTATTTGAAACAGAGCTGGGACTTCAAGGCAAAATACCAGAACACACAATATAGGAAAATGACATAACAGCAGTTAGGGGAAGATGGTGGTGATTGTAGTCACGCAGAATGACGTACCATTCAAATATACAATATAATCACACAGATATTGCAGAGGGGTTGCTGATGGATGTAGTTCACACACGTACCATTCAAATATACAATATAATCACACAGATATTGCAGAGGGGTTGCTGACGGATGTAGTTCACACACGTACCATTCAAATATACAATATAATCACACAGATATTGCAGAGGGGTTGCTGACAGATGTAGTTCACACACGTACCATTCAAATATACAATATAATCACACAGATATTGCAGAGGGGTTGCTGACGGATGTAGTTCACACACGTACCTTTCAAATATACAATATAATCACACAGATATTGCAGAGGGGTTGCTGACGGATGTAGTTCACACACGTACCATTCAAATATACAATATAATCACACAGATATTGCAGAGGGGTTGCTGACGGATGTAGTTCACACACGTACCATTCAAATATACAATATAATCACACAGATATTGCAGAGGGGTTGCTGACGGATGTAGTTCACACACGTACCATTCAAATATACAATATAATCACACAGATATTGCAGAGGGGTTGCTGACAGATGTAGTTCACACACGTACCATTCAAATATACAATATAATCACACAGATATTGCAGAGGGGTTGCTGACGGATGTAGTTCACACACGTACCATTCAAATATACAATATAATCACACAGATATTGCAGAGGGGTTGCTGACGGATGTAGTTCACACACGTACCATTCAAATATACAATATAATCACACAGATATTGCAGAGGGGTTGCTGACAGATGTAGTTCACACACGTACCATTCAAATATACAATATAATCACACAGATATTGCAGAGGGGTTGCTGACGGATGTAGTTCACACACGTACCATTCAAATATACAATATAATCACACAATATAATACTTTTTCAATAAAATTCTGAGATGTTTTAAATCAACATATGGAAGACCACACTTGATCTTTTCTATTTTTTAATGTACTGTTAGTAAATGTCCTATTGAAAAAAAATCTTCTTTTAAATACTCATTTCTTCTTGCAAATTCTTTTCTGAGTGTCCAAAAGGTCATTTTTGCTGCTTTTGGGGTCAGACTACTATAAAAGACACTGTTCGTAATGTCCTATTGAAAAAAAATCGTATTTCAAATACTCAATTCTACTTGCAAATTTTATTCTGAGTGTCCAAAAGGTCATTTTTGCTGCTTTTTGGATCAGACTACTGTAAAACTGGTGCCAGGGGTGCCAAAAGGGGCCCGTGATATGTTAATAAAAGGAACTGAATTCTGTGGACACTCCCTCACTGTTGGAATTTACTCCTCCCAGTAACAGCAGGTGATTTGTCAGGGGAGAAAACAGAGCTCAAATAGTATAATAGTATACAAATGCTGTGTCACTGTAGCTGACTGTACCTATGCTCGTACAGCTAGAGTTAACGGCTTCCCCTTGCGGGCAGTGTAAGCTGCAGCTCCAAGCAGCATCCAGCACTTGACGTCCCACGTGAGCAGACGAAGTGAATAAAGTTTTGTTGAAAAAAAACAAAACACTGTCTTACTGACAGAGCTTGAAGTGATGCTGCTGCCCGGGCGCAAGTTTGTAGGAAGAACACCGTAGCAATGAGGTGTATTGAAGTATTCTTTATTTCCTTCAAATGTTATGCGTTCGCAAGCATACAGAACCTGCTTCTTCAGACAATTGGATTCAAATTAAACCGCTATTTTATGCAACCTCAGGACCCAGAACGAGGGTTGTCACGCCCCCCACTTGTTCTAGAGTTCTCACAGGCTAGATATGTTATTTCTACATGATTGCCACATTTCTATGTCATATTTCCGAATACATAAATCAACATACGCCAACTTTAATATACATAAGTAAACATACAACTAATTTAATAAAACACCCAATGACATTGTAAAAATTACCATAGATAGATCGCCTCGATAAAAGATCTAGATCTTTTTTAGCAATTGCTCATCACTAGACTGAATAATACACCTATACTATATCTAAATTAAGATTAGTATACAAAGACCAATGTTATCTCCATACAGTGACCATATAGTGGTAGATATCAGTGTACACAGGTTCTTCAGACTGTATATTACCACCATACAGTGACCATGTAGTGGTAGATTTCAGTGTACACAGGCTCTTCAGACTGTGTATTACCACCATACAGTGACCACATAGTGGTAGATATCAGTGTACACAGCTCTACAGACTATATATTACATCCATACAGTGACCATATAGTGGTAGATATCAGTGTACACAGGCTCTTCAGACTGTGTATTACCACCATACAGTGACCATGTAGTGGAAGATTTCAGTGTACATAGGCTCTACAGACTATATATTACATCCATACAGTGACCATATAGTGGTAGATATCAGTGTACACAGGCTCTTCAGACTGTGTATTACCACCATGCAGTGACCATAAAGATCTAGATATCAGTGTACACAGGCTCTGTAGACTGTATATTACCTCCATACCGTGACCATATACGGTTAGATGCCAGTGTAGACAGGCTCTTCAGACTGTATATTATCACCACCCAATGACCATATAGTGGTAGATATCCGTGGACACAGGCTCTGCAGACTGCATATTACCACCATATCATGACCATATAGTGGTAGATACCAGTGTACACATACATTCTGCAGACATAAGTGATTACAGTTCAGTTACATCCAGGGACTCACAGATGATGTCTTCTCTGATAAGTCTTTCACTTTTCCTTTTCTTCTGCATTCGGTCCAGACCGACATGTTGACTTTTCCTGGCCACTTTTCCAGCACCTCCCTCACTGTCTCCCACCTCTGTACAAACTTCCCATGAGTGGGAGAGTGGGTACAGGCCATAGCTTAGAGGCAAAGTCTCCTAGGAGGATGGGGAGAAACAGAGGAGATTGTGTTCTAGCTATGGCGTGTACCCCTCAGAAGCATATTTTGTGGTCTGAACTCCTTCCCTTGCAACCAGAAGATCAGCCAATTGTTGATGCATGAACTTCAGGGGGTACAGAGGATGACGTGTAGTACAGTCATGCTTTTTGTTTTGTTTCCATTTTTTTTCTTCAGATTATGTTGGACCAGCGTTGGATCGATTTCTTTAATAAAATGGTCTATGAGGGATGTTGTCGGCGGGAGTTAATTTTAAAAAAGTGTTTGTCAGGAAAAAGCCCGCCTCGCCGGCCCACTCGAGGGTCGACGGCCTGACTTGGGGTGTATCGTGACTTGTGTTGCCCCCTAGGGGTGCACAAGGTCAGCCAGATACTGTTCCACTGTTAACCTCTGTCCACACGAGCACAGGGAGAACCAGGGAGGACGAGAGAACACTCTCCTCGTCCAGAATCCTGAATGGCTGCCACCAGTTTCTAGTTTAGTTATAAGACCGGTCCGTTTCCAACTTATAACAAGGCCGAAACCAGCCTTGGTGTAGCTATATACTATAGACCGAGTACTAGGCGTGTGAGGCCGATGATCAAGACAGACTAACTCAGATTAAAGTTTATAGATTTAATTAGCCTTGGAGGGCACACTAGACAAATATATATACAAAAGGATAATAATATACAGGTAAGAGTCAGAGGTGCAAATATAAGTATGGGTTACAGACAAAGGCAGTAAAATGTGTCCAGTTACCTATGCTCGGCCCACATGGGGGGCTTATGTGGCCTGGCTTCTGCATGCGGATGCTCCTGGAAATGATCTTAGGTATCCCCCTCCAAGGATCAACCGTTGAGCCCACCCAGGTTCCTGCTTATATCTGTGAGGGGACAGCCCACGTGGCAGCCCCCTACACGCCCTCACACACCCCTGGGACGGTCTATGAACTCCTCCCATTCTGGCCATGCAATTTCTGACAGAAACACAAAAATGAACCATAACGCGGCAGGGCTTTGGCACAGAACCGAGCCGGTGCCACCATCAGAACCCGCTGGACCTACACTAGGCCCGGGAATCAGACACCCCTATCCTATGGACTCCCTAGGTCCAGTTCTGGATTTCTCGGTCCCCCTGCCTCATACAAGCTTGGGAGTGGTGGCTATGTGTGCGGGGAGTTCCATATTTTAAGATATGAACTCGCCATAGACCAGTTATGAACAGATCGCCTATAAATCTATATGAAATATCGGAGACGTGGCAGCTGGGTTGGATTAATTCAAGTCTTTGTTTTTGAGGTTGGAGGCAGCATGTGTTTTGGGGGCTAATTAATGGAAATGAGAGTTCTTTTGAGGTGTCCACATCTCCTGCTGTGCGAACTTCCTATAGAAGAGCATTTACAATGGGTCTTGGCTGTGATGATTAACGTGTAAATTGAGCTTTCCTGGGTGCTGGGGGCCATCTGTGAGATCTGACTAGATACGAAATTGAGTGAATTTTTCCTCACAGTGTTTTTTTTCTGTGTTGTGTCAGTGTTTCTTTAACCATTTTATTCCAGTGTTTGTAAGGAAGGTGTCTGAAAAACTTGTGCACTGGCCTGTCTCCTGGTATCTGCTCCATGCTCTGGACACTGTGCTGACAGATACAGCTAACCTTCTTGTCACAGCTCAAACTGAAGTGCCATTCTGGATGAGCTACACTATCTGACCAACTTCTGTGGGTTATAAACACCGCCTCATTCTACCTCTAGGGGTGAGAGCAACGACAAACTGCAAAAGTGACTAAAACAACAGCAAAAAAGAATGAGAACAGAGAAATAGTCTGTGGTCACCACCTGCAGAACCACTACTTTATAGGGGTTGTCTTGCTAATTGCCTATCATTTCTACCTGTTGTCTGTTCCATTTGCACAACAGTAGGGGAAATTGATTCACAATCAGTGTTGATTAATAACGGGACAAGTTGGTTACACAGAAGTGTGACTGTGTTGGAGTAACATTGTGTTGTTTAAGTGTTCCCTTAATTTTTTTGGGTAGTGTATGTTTCCTATAAAACCTAACCTCAGAATCTTGCAGACTGTTTAATCTTAATGACAATTAGGTTTTTTTCCCCCCAATGTATCATCCACAGCTAACATTAATCAATAAATAGTTTTGCCCATTTGATCTTCGGATTCTCAGGAAATGTTTCACCTATCCGATGTTAGGAGAGCAGGGCTCGCTGATCTTGAAAGAGTTGGATTAACTTTTTCTGCAGTCTTTGGTCTCCAATATAGGTCAGGAAGCCAGTAAATCATCTAGATGGATTAAATAAACTTTTTGAGCATGTTATATATTAGAAGGACTGGACTCTCCTCTAGATCTCAGAGACCAAACTACTGAATCATCCACTGCCTTGTAGGTAGAAGTTGGTCAAGTTTCTCTAGATCAAATTTGCAAAGCTGCAATATGGGACTCTTCATCCACATTTGTCAAAATTTACGGACTGGATGTGTTTTTGGCAAGAATTAAAATTTTGGCAAAACTGTGCTTTAAAAAGGCATCTGATATTTAGCTTAACCCCTGTAACGACTGGGAATAGTGGATCCACTGGGCCACCACAGGCGATGGTATGGGCCACACCATGGAGCGGAGTCTAAGTGGGTCCCGGTTTCCACCAGAGCACGCCGCAAAGTGGGATGGACTTGCTGCGGTGGGATTCCACCAGGTCGCTACCCCTGATGTTACTTGCCCTCGGCTGGAGCCGAGGTGCAACGAGGTACAGAATCGGCAGGCGAACTCGTAGTCGGGGACAGGCCAAGAGGTCAGGGCAGACCGCGAAGGTTCGTGGTCGAAGGACGTGCGCAAACGGGACTGGTACATGGAGAAGACGCGCGCGCCCGGCAGATGATGGACGCGAGGAAGCAGGAGTGCGGTGTGGTAAGTGGCTGCGCTCAGGGGAGCGAGTGCGCCCGCGGCGCCACTCGCTCCCGGCGCACAGGGACCGGTGGGAGCACGGGTGCGCCCGCAGCCCGTCCTGCGGGCTGCGGCGCGACCCGTGACTCCCCCTCTCATTCCTAATACTTCTTTAGTGCCAATGTGTCCTGGTATAGGACGAACAGGAAAAGAAAAAAATTGTTACCTGAAGTTTTCATTTCCTGGAGTCCATAGGCCATTATCCCACTCAATAATTTTTTATTTCTACACACAACTACAGAGGCAGAGGCATAGTCAGAACATGGGGAATCAGTCATGAAAGGAAGAAGACAGGACAGAGACAGGATGTGGCAGGAGGAAATGACAATAGGAAGGCAATCTGTAGAAACACCCAGGAGTGGTAGAACGGCAAACCTATGCCAACAACTGGGCAAAGGTTACTAAGAGAGGTCTCCCTTAAAAAGACTGAGGTGATTGGCTGGGAAAGTATTCGTTGGTGCACGCTGGAACTTAAAATAAAAAGGAGCCAGTGAGTGTGCAGCTTAATGTCAGGCCAGGAAGATACAGCTAAAATAAGCAGAGAAGACAAGGAATGAAGCCTGCGCGATCACAGACCAGACTACGGACCACCTGGCTATTGGAGCTAGGAAGTGGGTGCAGCCATGGACTGGACACTGGACTGTCCCATATGTTGCTACGAAAGGGAGGATTGTTGTTAAGTCTCTGAGGGGGCAGGAGGACCAGATGGTCTTCCTGCAGCCCAATGAGGGACAGGGGAGCAGGAGAAACTTGTGGTGAGAACAGAGACATTGTGGGCTTGAGGTTGCTTTTCTTGGTGAAAAGCAAAGAGAGGTGGAAAGCAAGAGTCATGTGCAGTATGTGTAGTCATTGTTTTACCAAGTTTTATTAATACAGGTTCTGGATACAGCTTTAAAGAAAGCTAGTCAATAAGGATATAACACAATTATATTTACAATAGTCCAATAATAAATTGATTATGATAATATGATATTAACATAAATTGATTACAGGAAATAGTGTGATATTGTGTGGGATAGTGGAACAGCCTCATTGCGGTCACTCAGTAAACTTGTGATAACTGACACTACATTGACATAACTGACACTGCAGCAGAAGACACAGAGAGATCAGGAAAGGACAGACGCTGGGTGAGGATCGACCCAGTTTTCTCTGAATGTGTTAGGCCCTGAACTGTGAGCTGCTTCAGAGAGAGAGATAGAGGAGTGTGGCTGTCTACATCGATGCTGTTGGCAAAGAAAGCTCCGGGACGGAAGGAACACTCTGCAGAGGCTGAGAGGTGCGACTACATTTGAGATATCAGCTCCATCAGCGGGGATCTTCATCTCAGAGCAGCAACTACTGGCCATCACAGGTATACCTGGGTCACATGTGTGCACGCAAAGGAACACAGGACTGTGTGCAGGCCTGTAGTTAGCCTAGTTGGGGCAGGTTTGGTTTCAGGCCATAAGTGTTAATCCAAGTACATCCACTAATTCGGGACTTTGTAGAGGGCTTGCTATAGCACTGCTATTTATGCGACCAGCTTGCATGTGAGAGAATCTGTATTTTATGCATATGTCTGGGAATAGCGGATAGAGCTGGTTAAATTGTAAGCTGCTGTGCTGCACCAAGATCGTGCCTTTGAACGGCACCAAACGCAATTGTTCCTGTCTTTGTACGGTATTAAAAGGTAGAGTGTGTTCGGCTTTACCACACCCTGCGGGTAGGTAAATTTATTGTGCAACCCGAGGATACATCTCCGGCGGCGCGCTGTGCAGCACAGGGGTCCAGGTCACAACTTTGTATAGGTATGTTGACCGTACTTTCCTGAAGAGTCAATAAAATATACTGTTTTCGAACAGGTGCTGGAGTCGTTTTCTTTGTCTGTGACTTCGCTGTATTCTGGTAAGCCAGCCTAAGTACTTGACTTACAGCTTGGCATAGTCGGCAGGAAACAGCAATCGTTATGGACGGGGATGCAACAGGAGATCTTCCCCCGGCGTCAATGGCACTGGCCCAGAGCCAAGTTCAGGGTGTCCCCATAATGCCCGTCCAAGAGAGAATGTCCCTTTAGGGCCGCTATTGCAATCTGTTCCTAAATTGGACAGAAAAAACATGACGCTGCAGGACTGGACTGAAAGGGTGTGTAGTGCAGTTAATATATGTAACTTAGCTCAGGAATTGGGGAAACATTGAACAAAATAAGGTGGCGAGATCCAGGGAGCATGGGGGCTTTCCGGGAAGTGGATAAGTTACTAAGAGATCAGTTAATTGTGGGATTGTACAATAAGTCCTTATGGGGAAAATTGCAAGAGATGACCCAAATGATGTCTGACCTGATGTTTTATAATGCTGCCATAGAGAGGGAAGAAGAACCAATGCCCGTAATGGTAAATGCCGCAAGTAGTGCCCAAGCAAGCAGCGGACCGGGGTACTCAAGAGTCTTAAACGGATGTGGTCCAGGCTTTGTGGACGGAATTGAGAGAATTTTGGCTAGAAGTGTCCAAGATGAAGGTAGAACGGCTACAAGCTCTGAAAATGACCTACACCTCCTGCAGCACCCCTTTCAGAACAACTTCACAGCGGGATCCCACCGCAAGGGACCATCTGGTGTGCAGAGATCTAGGGGGCCCTCTGCTGGGCTTGCCAATAGTATGGCCACATCGCCAGAGAGTGTCTTGAATGTGTAGGGGCAGAGCCAGGGTTAAACTACCAGCCGCCACAGTAGCTGGGCGTCCTGTGGCAGTGCAACAGAAGCTAAAGCCCATGCGGGGGGAGCACGACCTCTATGCCAGCAGTCCCTTTAAGGAAGCTGAGCTTGAAGGCCAAAAAGTACACTGTCTAGTTGATACAGGGTCAGAGTGAACCCTAGTGCCTTATTAGTTCTTTGAGAGACATTTCGGGCACATGATGGAGCCGGAAGATGGCAGCGTCATTAGGCTGATGGCATCCAATAATGTTGAGATGAACGTGCAAGGGATGGTCTGGATGCAGGTCCGATTATTTGGACAAGACATTGGCAAGAAGGGAGTCGTGCTGGTGGTTCACCCATCCCGGAAGGGAGTGTATGTGACCCTGGGCATGAATGGGCTCAGAGATCTGGATCACCATCTCTATGCCAATGAGGGACCAAGATATTGGCAACGGGCCACCACGCACCGGCCAACTTAGTAGGTCCTACGACAGATGGTGAGGAGTTGCAGTCTGCGGAAGAGCCCCACCTCTGGCTGCCCATTGGACACGTGAAGGTGCCGCCAAAAGCCCTGATTAAGATCCTGCCACGACATGAACAAATATTGATGTTGCCAATGGGGACTGGATAGAAGTTGAATGGGCTGGAAGTGTTGGCTGAACTAGTCTCACAGGAAGAGTCACAGGACCACCCACTGGTAGCTTGGGCCCTTGCCACTATGGAAAGTGGGTATGTACCTGTGAGATACCTCAATGTCATGAACAGTGAGCTGACTGTTCCTGCGAATATCCTATTAGCTGACGTCTATGTTCCTGGAGAAGACATCTCCCGGCGTGGGGACATCACGAAATTGCCTGACAGGAGGTCAGCCTGGACCTATGCAGTAGGGGTCCGGCAGAGGGAGTCTCCAACAGTGAAATGGAATGGCCGAGTGATCATGGCTCAGATCGGGATTAACCGAGGGGCCCTGACTCCGGGGCAACAACGGCTGCTGGAAGATACCCTTTGAGACTTCCAGGAGGTGTTCTCGAGTCATGATGAAGACTTCAGGTGTGCTACTACCATTGAGCACGAAATCCCTATGGGCAATGCTATGCCCATCAGAGAACGGTACCGGCAAAGTCCACCCAAGATGTCCCAGGAAGTGAAAGATATGTTGGCCAGTATGCTGGAGAAACGGGTGATCCAAGAGAGTCAAAGTCCCTGGGCTGCTCCTGTGGTCTTGATGTGGAAAAAAGATGGGAGTCTCGGGTTCTGTGTAGATTACCGAAAACTGAAGGCCCAGACTGTTTGTGATGCCTATCCCCTCCCGAGGATTGAAGAATTGCTCTCCGCTCTAGATAATGCAAAGTTCTTCTCGACTCTCAACTTGGCCAGCGGATACTGGCAGGTGTCGGTGGCTAAGAAGGATCGGGCAAAGACAGCCTTTATTCTACCTATAGGGCTCTGAGTTCAATTGGATGCAGTTTGGTCTGTCTAATGCACCAGGGACATTCCAGCGGCTGATGGAGCACTGTCTGGGAGAGCTTAACTTTGAGTCTGTGTCGATCTACCTGGATGATGTAGTAGTGTTCAGGAACTCCTTTGAAGACCATCTTCAGAAACTGCGGCAGGTCCTGGGACAACTACGGGAAAATGGCCTCAAGATCAAGCCTAAGAAGTGTCAACTCTTCCAACAGTGGATAGAGTACTTTGGGCATGTGGTCACCTCGAAAGGTGTACAGCTGGCACCTAGTAAGTTGGAGGCACTTCAAAAGTGGCCTTGGCCATGTACACTACGAGAGGTGCAAGCATTCCTGGGACTGGCCGGGTATTACCGAAGGTTTATACCCCGTTTCACTCATCTGACAGGTCCCTTGAATGAGCTAGTGAGAGGTACAGCTGGGGGGCCAAAGAATCGCCCTATTGAGTGGAGACCATGGCAGCAAAAGGCTTTTTAAGCGGTGAAAGAGGCGTTGACCAGTGCTCCAATTCTGGCCTATGCGCTGTTCGATATTCCCTTTATGTTGTAAACTAATAGGAGTCTACATGGGTTGGAGGCCGTGCTGTCCCAGATCCAGGAGGGGCAAGAGAGAGTAATTGCTTATGCCAGTCGGTCTTTGTGAGAGTCGGAGTGCAATCCTGCCAATTATAGCTCCTTTAAGTTGGAACTATTGGCCCTGTTGTGGGCCATGACTGAAAGGTTTTCAGTGTCCCTGACAGGTGCAGAGGTGCCCGTCTTGACCGACAACAATCCACTGGCACATTTAGAGAACGCTACGCTTGGAGCCGTTGAGCAGAGCTGGGTGGCCCCCCTCTCAAAGTCCCAATTCTGCTTTAGGTTCCAGTCAAGGAGAAAAAATGGTAATGCTATAACTTTATTGTTGGCCCCAGTTATTCCACTTCGACATTGATCTTGGAGATACAGCAGGTGATTCTGCAAGAGCAGAAGGCTCAACTGGCCCAGCTAAAACATGGTATAGAAAACCCTAACCCTCCAGATGCCAGCACTCTCTCATTGGCCATACCTTTATTATTATTATTATTATTATTTATTTTAAAGCGCCATTGATTCCAGGGCGCTGTACATTCGAGGAGGTTACATACATTACATAAGTCAAACGAGTACAGTGATAAGAAATAATGACAATTGGCACGACAGAGGGAGAGAGGACCTTACCCGCGAGGGCTTACAATCTACAAGGAGGGGGAAAGAGACAGGAGGTGAGGGGCAGACATGTCTGTGGAGGAAGATACCTGCTGGAAATCTGACTTCTGAGAAGGCAACTTAAAGAAAGGAGGTAATCAGATTGCTTTAGCGATGCTGGAAGATCCACATGAACTAATAGAAAGAGAAGGAAAGGAGTAGCTCTGCAAACATCTTGAGACTGAAGAGCAGGAGGACAGAGCAAGAGACCCAAATATGCACAATAAGTCCTCCCGAAAGGATAGGACAGGAGAAGAACTGGTTCAGCTCCCAGGTCATTAATTTTTTGGAAGCCGACACATAAACGTGACCTTTGCAATTAGGGACATTCGTATTATGCAGTTTGGTGTCTTAAAATCAATGGAAAAATAAAAATTTATGCCAACTGGAATATGATAATAAAAATGAATGACTTTTTTATTATGAGTTTTTATTATGTAAAGGTAGTAAACTGTAATAAAAACCTTATATAAATTTGGTATTCCCATAAAACCATAATGTGTAGGATAAAGTTATCATGTTATACCACACAGAGAATGCTGGGTAAACAAATCCCAAAGATCAATATTAGAATTAATGATTTTTCCATTCCCCTCTCCAAATAATTTCTTCAATACTTTGTGTACACCAAAAGAGTGACAAATACACCAATAAGTCCTTTTAAAGCTATAATTGAATGAATGAATGAAACCAAAACCCCCAAAAATATCAGTGCATTCTGAAAGGGGTTGCTCGTTTGAATGAAGAACAGAAGACACCTGGCTATTGATACAGAGCAGCGCTGGAACAAAGGTCATGGGGGAGGGGAGTATAACTTTTTTTTATGTTCAAAAAGCCCAGCTGTGCTAATTAAATAATAAAAAAAAGAGGTGAACAATCCCTCTAAAGGGTTAAGTGAATGGGTGGAACTACGAGCTTTCTGTTTATCCAGCATGCAACAGGCTAGTTTAATTTCTTCCTTCCTCTGTCGGCCATGGCGTCTGCTGATGTGAGAGACGAGCTGGACTGCTCCATCTGTCTGACCACTTATACAGACCCTGTAATGCTGAGATGTGGACACAACTTCTGCCGGCTCTGTATTGATCGTGTGCTGGATACACAGGACGAGGCTGGAGTTTATTCCTGTCCTGAATGCAGAGAACAGTTTCAGCAGCGACCTGCACTGATGAGGAACATAGCTCTGCGTAAGATAATAGAGAATTTACTGATTACTCAACCAACACAGACAGAAACCGGGATCTGCTGCACTTACTGTGTGGACTCTCCTGTACCTGCTGTGAAATCCTGTCTGCACTGTGAGGCTTCTCTGTGTGATAAACACCTGAAAGTTCATAGCAAATCAGCAGAACACGTCTTATCTGAACCCAGCACTTCCCTGGAGAACAGGAAATGTTCTGTCCATAAGGAGCTCCTGGAATATTACTGCACTGAGGACGCTGCTTGTATCTGTGTGTCCTGCAGTTTGGCCGGAGATCACAGAAGACACCGGGTGGAGACGCTGGATAAGGCCTCTGGGAAGAAGAAGAAGAAACTGAGAAATATTCTCCAGAAACTGATCACAAAGAGAGAGGAGACTGAGGAAAGAGTCCAGAGTCTAGAGGAGCAAAGGAGAAAAGCTCAAGAGAAAATAGCTGGAGAAGCCGAGAGAGTCACTGCCCTGTTTACAGACATCAGGAGACGGCTGGACGACCTGGAGAAGAGGGTCCTGAGTGAGATCTCCAGGCAGGAAAAGGAAGTATCACTCTCATCCTCCACTCTGATCCAGCAGCTGGAAATAAAGAAGGACGAGCTGTCCAGGAAGATGAGACACATTGAGGAGCTGTGTAACATGACGGATCCACTGACTGTCTTACAGGATCCAGACACAGGTGACTTGTGTGATCCTGAGGAGGGGGGAGGTGATGAGGACACAGGGGGACATGATAAACGGTCCCATGATGTAGATTATCTGGATGTGGCTGGGATCTTACACACATTTCACACATTATGTGACATAATAAAAGGTATAAGGAGCGGGATCTTTGTGGTGGATCCTGAAGATATATTCCTTGATGTAAATACAGCTTCTAATGATATCTTATATCAGACGACATGAAAACTGCAACCTGGACACAACAGAATCAGAATCGTCCAGAAACAGCAGAGAGATTCCAGTGTCCTCAGGTGATGAGCAGGAGGGGATTTTTCTCAGGGCGACATAACTGGGATGTGGAGATCAAGAGATCAGGGGATTGGAGGTTGGGGATGTGTTATCCCAGTATAGACAGGAGGGGGTCAGTCAGTCATTGGAGATAATAAAAAGTCCTGGAGTTTAAGGAGGTCTGATAATCAGTACTTAGTGATACATAACAGGAAAAAGATCCGGATACCTGTTAAGATTGCCAGTGATAGAGTCAGGATCTGTCTGGATTATGAGGCCGGGCTCCTGTCCTTTTATGAGCTGTGTGACCCCATCAGACACTTACACACCTTCACTGCCACCTTCACTGAGACCCTTCATGCTGCCTTGAGTCTGGGTGTAAATAAGCAATTCTCTTTCTATTATTATGCAAATAACTGGTTGAGAATCTGTAAGTAAGGGTTCTTTCACACAGTGCAGTTCTGATGCAGCTTTAACTGCGCTCAAATTACACTACCTTTATTACCAGCAAGCTTCTTTCAGTTGTCTAAATTGTTTGGAAAGGTGTTTCAAGTAAGTAATCAATCACTGTGTTTGAAGTCTTGTGGATACAAACACACTGATTATTCACTTTCCAAACAGTTTAGGTAATGAAAAAAGAGAAGCTTGCTGGTAATAATTGGAGCGCAGTTAAATCTACTCCAAAACTGCGCTGTGTGAAAGCTCCCTAAGGCCTGGTTCACATATGTGTAGGAGTCCCTGTTTGGAACCTCTGTCACATGTTCCGTCGGGAATGATCGAAAATAATGGCCACCACCTGGAAATGGCAACTATAGAACCCATTGTAATCAACAGGGTGTTCTTGATGTCCAATATGGGTGTTCCAAACAGAACCCGATCCTTAGCAGCTACATTCACTTCGCATTTAACCATACTTCAAAACTTGTGCATTGTTATGTATATGCCAAGCATCTACCAAATGTATAGAATCCACTGAAAATTCAACTGTACCCAATGCTGTGTAGACCTCAATAGAAAGTGTAGAGTAGTCTAAACTGCTCTGATTTTCTATACCAACAATGAATAGAGGCTAGTCAGCTCACCTGGTCAATTAGAAAAGAAGTGAACACCGCCCGGACTAGGTAAGAAGCAAATCACCAGGAAAATCCATATAGCAAACAGAAAAGAAGTCCAGCGTTGAGCACTTTCAAAGGTATAAAAAGGTTCCAAAAACTTTATTGATAGGTGATTAAAAACAGGTCCAAAGCATGGAATTACAAAGGTCGCATCAAAACCGATGCCATGAATAAGGTGCCTTTGCACCGAAATGTGTTGGTTTTGATGCAACCTTTGTAATTCCATGCTTTGGACCTGTTTTTAATCGCCTATCAATAAAGTTTTTGGAACCTTTTTATACCTTTGAAAGTGCTCAACGCTGGACTTCTTTTCTGTTTGCTATATGGCTCTGATTTTCTATTCTTGGTTTTGTAAACTGCTGGATTCCGCTAGAATATAGAACATGTTCTATCTTCCGGCTGATTCCCGTCGGATTCCAGTACAGTCAATGTACTGGGCCGGTGGGAAATCTGAAAACCAACAGCGATTTTGTAGCGCAAACCTTTGCCAAAAACCGCAGTGCGGTAAAGTTAAAATACCGTCAGATTTCCGACAGTATTTTAACTATGCTGTAATGTATACTTTTATAGGAATTGAAAAAGAGCTGCACCATGCACGTCCATCTGTTAAAAAAGAAAAGTTTACACAGCATAAGCATCAAAAATAGATGCCAAATGAACATACGGGCAGTCCCCGGGTTATGAACAGGATAGAGACTGTATATTTGTTCTTAAGTTGAATTTGTGTGTAAGTTGGAACAGGTCTATGTATTAAATGAAAATCCAGAACAAAATGTTTTCTTTTTAGTTTTAGATAGTGCAGGGAAGGGTTTTTAAATTGGTTTTGCTGTTTGTGCCTCTGTTAAGAAGATTTCACCTCATGTGCTTTTGTGGCATGCTGGAACTTGTCGTTCTACAGCTCCTATCTGCTGTGGAACAGGTAACTACAAGTGCCAGCATGCCCCATAAGTCTCTGTTTGAAACTATGGAACTGATGTAAGTTGGAATGGTGTAAGTCGGGGTCTGCCTATATACTGCGGCAATGCATATATCCAAGTCTATGCTAATACACACATTTCACTATATGCTATTAAAACCGAAAAAAATAACAATGTATATGTCTCCTGTTTGGTTTGATGTTATGTGAATTTAGCCTTAGCAATAAGATTTGTTGAAAGGGGGATGCTTCCAATGCTTTGTTAAACATATTTATGGGGTCTGATTCACCCAACAGATACCCGCCAGGTGGTTGCATATCAGTATAACTTTTCACCTGTATAGTCAATTAAACTATCCCACATTAAAGCATCCAGCTAAAAAAGTGTAGAGCCAACAGTTTAGAGCCAATACCATAAGTCTGACTCAGGCACCACCTTTAACCTGGTCTGGCTGTTCTTATGCAGGTCACACAAACATGACAGTGTAGAGCCAATATGACAAGTCTGGCTCAGACACCACCTTTACCCTGGTCTGTTCTTCTGCAGGTCATACATACAGGGCAGTACAGAGCCAATACCACAAGTCAGGCTCAGGCACCACCTTTACCCTGGTCTGGCTGTTCTTCTGCAGGTCATACATACAGGACAGTGTAGAGCCAATACCACAAGTCTGGCTCAGGCACGACCTTTACCCTGGTCTGGCTGTTCTTCTGCAGGTCATACATACAGGGCAGTGTAGAGCCAATATGACAAGTCTGGTTCAGGCACCACCTTTACCCTGGTCTGGCTGTTCTTCTGCAGGTCATACATACAGGGCAGTGTAGAGCCAATGCTTAAAATGTAAATCAGGCAACGTTCTTTTAAATATATTTTTGATAATTTATTTTAACAATACATATAGTCCAACAATCTAGGACACATTAAAATGTAGAAAAATGTAGAATGGATGCTGTGGTATACTTAAAATTTGAAGTCCAGCATGTAGCTTTCACTAGTTTCTTAGTTGATCCAAGCAGGATAGCTGGGAGACGCTAACATCAGAGCAGCCTGCACACCTGTGCTGTGACGTTTTGAAGGCGGTGCCTTCTTTCTCAAGCATGTGCACTGCAATGATAGACCTGTTTAAATACCACAGAGCAACATTAAAAACAATCTATAAAAGTATCAAAATACCAAAGTGAAGAATTTATAAAAATGATTTTAGACTATATGTTTCATTTAAGCCTTTCGGTGATAGCGATTGCATTTTGCTTATCCAAAAGTCTTCTCTTTGTAAAAGTTGGGATTTAAACCTTTCCTGATCTTTGCATTCAATATGTTCCAAAACACACCAACGGAGTCCACTAACTCCGTGGTTAGCCTCACAGAAGTCTTCGCAACAGTTGTTTCCCCATACTTATTCTCAGTATCTTTATGAAGTTTATGTTTAAACGTGTGTATAGATGACCTGTGCTCATTTAAACGTATTTTGATGGCTCTTTTAGTTTGTCTTATATACACTAAGCCACACGGGCATTTGATTAGATAAACAACTTGTGTCGTGTTACAAGTGAAAAAAATCTTTTCACTTTAATGTCTGTTCCATATAATGGATGTTTAATAGTAGCGCCTTTGATCATTGAGGAGCAATTTAAGCAACTGTGACAAGGAAAAGTAACAGATTTTTCAGTCTGAAGTCTCATTTGTTTAGTCCTAAATATTGAAATATCTGAGGATGTAATCTGATCTCCTAACTTCCGTCCTTTTTTAAAAACAAAAGTAGAAGGATCCCTGAACTGCGAACCAAAGTTTGGATTGCTGCCCAGTATTTTCCAATGTCTAAGAATAACCTTCTTAATGAGATTAGCATGTTTGTCATATGTAGATAGAAACATAATTTTCTCTTGGTCCCATTTAAATTTGGATTACAATAATTCTTCTCTATTTAATGCTGATACCTCTCGTGCTATGCTGTCACTAATATCGTAGCCACGATTCACAAATTTCCTTATTATTTTTTGCTTACTCTCTTTCCACATCTCCTCATTCAAACAAATCCATTTTCCTCTTATATATTCACTCTTGGGAATCCCTTTAAAAGTCATAGGATTATGAAATCTACATCTATGCAATAGGTTATTGCGGTCAATAACCTTAGAATATAGACTTGTTTCCAATTTATTATCTTGTTTCATTACAAGAACATCAAGATATTGTATACTACTCTGTTCTTTCTGTACAGAAAAATGTAATTAACCTATGTAAACCGTTAATATATTCAACAAATACATCAAGTTCACATTCAGATCCTCTACATATAAAAAAAAAACGTCATCCACATATCTTTTCCATAGGATGATGTTCTTTTGAAACGTTGAAGCAAAAATATGTCTCTTTTCCAATATTGAAATGAACAAATTAGCATCGAGGTCCCCTGTAGCTGTAGGAAAAATTCTTCTCCAACTCTGAATTTTTTTTTTGTCAAGATGATATCTAACAATGTCATGAGAAAATTAATAAACGCATTAGTTAATGAAGCATTCTCATTCAGGGTTTCTCTAATAACCTCCTTTCATTCCTTGTACGGAATATTAGTGGACAATGATTGAATGTCTAATGTACATAACCAATCATTAGAGCAGACCTCCAAGTTAACTATTGATTGTAAAACTTGTTTAGTGTCTTGTAAATATTGTTGTTCCTTTTAACTGCTGGTTGAATAAATCCATCTACAAATCCAGCTAATGGCTCAAAGACCGAATTCACACCTGACACTATTGGTCTGCCTGGCGGTTTTTCTAGAGACTTGTGAATTTTAGGTACAACATATAAAATTGGAACACGAGGATGGTTATTTATAAGAATTTTTAACACTTTCTGTGATCACATTATTTCTAACTGCTTCTTCTAATGTTGTATCAATAAGTTTTTTTATTTCTACAGACGGATCATGATCTAATTTTTTATATATGTTTATATCCTGAAGTTGATTGTAAATTTCTTGAATGTATTGTGTTTTATCTACCACCACCGTTGCACTGTCTTTTTAACCACTAGTGTGGGGTCATTTTTTAATTGTTTTAATGCTAGTTGTTCATCTTTAGTTAGATTGCTAGGAATTTTTTTAACTGTATGCCACGAATGTCTAACCTCACTTAGAACTAGTTGTTGAAACACTTCAAGCGTAGGAGAAAAAATCTCCGGATCAAAGGAACTTTTTTTTATGCAATTTTTTTGAGACGGTATTGGAACCTGTAGATTTTGGATTTTGATGAAAATACATTTTAATGCGTATATTTCTACATAATTTGTACAAATCAACTTCAAAATCCAAAAAATCCTTATCATATACTGGAACAAAATTAAGTCCTTTGTTAATCAGCGATCTTTGAGCTCCACTATCTTGCTTGGATCAACTAAGAATCTGGTGAAAGCTACATGCTGGACTTCAAATTATAGAATACAAATTTCACAGCACTTATAAGATTAATGCAAAAAAGTGATTCTTTATAGAAAGTCCATTATGGTACAGAGGATAACAGGTATAATATACAACACAGCAAATTTCCTTTTTTCTGTACAATGGAATCCAGTGATGTGACAATATTGACGCGACGTTTCGGCTGTTATGCAAACCTTAATCATGCATGTCACATATAGGAGCGCTGGATAGGAAAAGTGGCTAATAGATAATAGATGAACGGTGCTGTAATATATGGTAAGTATATGGAGACCTATAGTGCCAGGATGTGGAAATATGTGTAGTACGGAACCTGAAATACGGGCTAGGAAGAGAGATGAGAACACGTCTAAAGGGTATGTAGAATGCCGCAGGTCCAGCTATATGCTGGACTTCAAATTATAAGTATACCACAGCATCCGTTCTCCTCTGTTGGATGTAACAAATCCTCAATTTGCTTTTGACCCACCGAGTCTTGAGAAAGCAAACAGGATTTTAGCCAAGCCAGTATCTCTCATCTGCAGACAACGCTGTTTCGGGATTTTTGTCCCTCTTCAAGTGCAGTGCAGAGGGATACTGGCTGGGGGGGTGGGTGGCATCGAGTAGCTCAGGAAGGGAAGATCTCTCCATAAGGAGAGCACCGAACGAACGGCTTGTAGAGTTTGTTTTGCCTTTTCGCCCAAACTCTACAAGCCGTTCGTTCGGTGCTCTCCTTAAGGAGAGATCTTCCCTTCCTGAGCCACTTGATGCCTCCCAGACAGCCAGCCAGTATCGCTCTGCTCTGCACTGAAGAGGGACAAAAATTCCGAAACAGCGTTGTTTGCAGATGAGAGATACTGGCTTGGCTAAAATTCTGTTTGCTTTCCCAAGACTCGTGGGTCAAAAGCAAATTGAGGATTTGTTACATCCAACAGAGGGCGCTGTGGGCGTCTCAGCCCCTTTCCCATAATGCCTTGTGATATGCAGATGCTAAGTAGAGGGCGAAAAGGCAAAACAAACTCTACAAGCCGTTAGTTCGGTGCTCTCCTTAAGGAGAGATATTCCCTTCCTGAGCCACTTGATGCCTCCCAGACAGCCAGCCAGTATCGCTCTGCTCTGCACTGAAGAGGGACAAAAATTCCGAAACAGCATTGTTTGCAGATGAGAGATACTGGCTTGGCTAAAATTCTGTTTGCTTTCCCCCAAACTTTGGTGGGGGCCCAAAAGCAAATTTAGGATTTGTTTACATCCAACAGAGGTCGCTGTGGGTGTCTCAAACCCCCTTTTCCTTTAAAGCCTTGTGAAAAAGCAAGTGCTAAGTAGAGGGGCAAAGAAAACAAAACCCAAAAAACTTTCAACCGTTAGTTCGGTTTCCCTTTTCCCTTTAAAGGGGAGATCTTTCCCTTCCCCCGAGCTACTCAAAGCCTTTCCCCCACGGGCCCCAGTATCGCTCTGCTCTGCCTGGAAAAGGGACAAAAATCCCGGGAAAAAGAGTTGTCTGCAGAGAGAGTACTGGCTTGGTAAAATACCCCGTTTTTCCCTTTCCCCAAGACCTTTGGTGGGTCAAAAAAACAAATTTGGGTTTTGTTACATCCAACAAGAGGGCGCCCCTGGGGGTCCAGCCCCCCTTTTCCCCTAATGCCTTGGGGGAAAAATACTATCTTTATAGCTGGGAGACCAAAACCCCTGGGGTTTTTTTTCTTGGCGGGAAACCCTCTGTCCCAAAAAAATTTTTCCTTTTTTCCTTTAAAAGAAAAAATTAACCCCCCCCCCCCAAAATTCCCCCCCCCAAAATTTTATTTATGGGTGCCCGCATTAAAAGGGGGGTTTTTGCAGAAATTTTTAAAAGGGGCAGGCAAAGCAAGGGGAAAAACGTGAGGAAGGGGCAACTAGTTGGGACCCCAATTCCCCCTCAGGGCCTTTGGGGCAAAACCCCCCCCCTTTTCTCGGTTTTTACTTCCCTAAGGGGCCTGTCCCGCCCTTGGGCCCCTAATTTTTGGGCTTCCTGCTCTCAGGTTTTTATCCTTAAGGAAAATTCGAGCGAAATGATGGTGCCAATTTATGCGGAGATTTTCTTGGGGAGTGAATGCATCAGGGCCCGGTTTAGGTACCTTTGACGGTCCTCAGGCCCCATAGACCAATTTCTGAGTAAATGTTTTGAAATTTAAACTGACCTGAAATTTTTGGGTTTCCTCTTACTTCCTCCCATTACGTGCTTGGAGTTGTTTAGGCATTCCCCCTCATCCAGGGGGCCGCAAGGCATTTGTTACAAAAAGCAGTTTTTAATGTGTGTTGGAGCCAAAGGACATTTACCCTTTTTTGCCTTTCCCGTGCTCTTTCCCGTCCCCTCCCCGTGTTCTGTCCCATCTTTTGGCTCCCAAATTTTGTTCCCAAATTTTTTTTATGGGCCCTTTAATGTTATGTCTTTTTTACACCTTTTTAGTTTAGTTATACTGGCCAAACCCGTAGGCCTCTGTTTTTTAAAAAAAATATGTAAAAACCCTGATAATGTTAAAATTTTTATGTGTCTTTTTTCTTCTTTGTTAATTTGGGGCAAACCCACCTGGCTATGGGGGGGAGGGTTTTTTTTTAAAAATTTGGGTAAAGGGGCAAATACCTGGCTATGGGGGGGGGGGTTTTTTAAAAAAAAATTTCTACAGGGCAAAAATACCTTTCTTATGGGGGGGTTTTTTTCATGGCACAAAGGGGGAACCACCAGGCTATGGGGGGGGATTTTTAAATGGCCCCACAAGGGGAAAAAACCTGGTATTGGGGTGGGGTAATTTCTTGGATTGGGGCCCATTTTTTGGCCCCCGGGGGGGGTTTTGATGGTTTCCGGGGCAACTACATTTGGGTACAGGGGGTATTACATGGCCCAAAAGTGGGGTACTATCTGGCTACAATGGCCCGATACCTGGTTTAAAAGGGACGTACCATGGCCCACAATGGGATACAAAATTTGGCCCAAAAAGGGGCTTCTAAATTTTGGGTACAGTGGGTATTACATGGCCCTTTAAAGGGGGGTACTATCAGGCTTTCAGGGGGCCCCCCCCTACCTTGCTTTCACAGGGATATAACTACCGGGGTACAGGGGTACTAAACTGGCCCCAAAAGGGGATATTAAAAATTTTCTACCTTTTAGGGCCTTTTTGATGGGGAAGTTTGGTTTTAGAAAATTTGGAATTGGTAGAGAAATGTGATAAAGTGAAAAGGGGTTTAAGATGTTTTTTTTTGGGTTTAAATTTTTCAAAAAGGGAGTCCCCCGTGGCCCCGGGGAAAAAGACTTTTTGGGGGAACCCCCGGACAAGGGGGGTTTTTGGAAAGGGAAAAAGGTTTGGAAAAACTCTTCAAGTGGGGCCCCAAAAAACTAGGGAAATTTTAATTTAAAAGGGAAATTTTTTTGTTTGGGGATAGCCCCTTTTTTACAAATGGTTTTCCCCCGGGGGGATGGTCCGACACCCGGGTTTAAATTTGTTGTTATTGGCTTTTTATTTTGGAACAAGGGGCGGTTTTTTATTTAAACCCTGCAATTGTGTGGTGATATGTGGTAAAAGGTTTTTCCCCAAGGGTTCCCGTTTCCAATCACTATGTGCTTGGTGATAAAGTTTGGTTTTCCCCCGGGGGGTCCGGGGTTTTCATTTACTATGTGGGTGGTGAAATTTGGGGGTCTTAGTAGGGGGATGGTACTATTTGGCCTTGGAATTTCTGGTTTTTGTTGTAGCATTTTTTTATTGGTAACGGGATGAATTTAAATTTAGTTGGGTTTTTTACTAGCCCATTGTGTTTTTAAAAAATTTTTTTATACTTTAGAATTTTGGGTTGGGTGGTGAATGCAATGTGTCGCATTTTGGGTGCAAATTTTGTTTTAAAAGTATTGGGGGGAGGAGGGCGAAATTTCTTCACCCTCGCCCCGAGTGCAATTTAGCCTAGGAAAAAGGCCCTGGTATAACCACACCCGAGGGAAAGAAAGGGGGTAAAACCCAAATAAATTTTTTTTTGAAAAAATGAAATCCAAAAAAATAAAAGAAATTATCCCGTGCAAATTTTGAAAGGGGATGCCGTTTGGATGAAGAAAGAAGACCCCTTTTTTCATACAGAAAACAGCGCTGAACCCCAAAGGGTTTTGGGAGGGGGGTAAAAACTTTTTTTTTTTTCAGAAAACCCAGCTGGGGCTAATTAAAAAATAAAAAAAAGAGGTGAAAAAATCCCCTAAAGGGTTAAGTGGAAAAGGGTGGAACTACGAGCTTTCTGTTTATCCGAATGCAACAAATATTTCATTTCTTTTCCCTTTCCCCTGTCGCCCTGGCGTTCTGATTTGAGAGACTGAAGGGGCTGCTCCATCTGTCTGACCAAAATTATACAGAAAACCCCGTAAAGCTGAGGAATTTTGGACACCCAAATTCTGGGCCGGGTCTGGGAAATTTATGTGTTTCTGGAAAAAACAGGGACGAGGCTTTGGGGTTTATTTTCCGTCCTGAAATTTAGGAAAAAGAGGTTTTTTTGGTCCCGCGGCCCCGCACTGAAGGAACATAACTCTGGTTTAAAATAAAAGGGAGAAAATTTTTGGGTTAAATCAACAAGGGCAGAAACCAAATTGCCCCCTCTTTCTTTGTGGACTTCCTTTTCCCCTGTGGGAAAAACGGGCTGCTGTTGTGAGGCTTCTCTGGTGATAAACAAAACCCGAGGGGGGGGGTTTTACAGAAAAATCACCAAACCGGGGAATTTGGTTCCGGGTGGCGCGTGGGGTGTAAAGCCTTTGAATTCCCGGGTACCCTTGCTCCCGAAACCCGCTTTAATTTGCCCCCTCCGGGGGGGGTGTTTAAAAAGGTCCCCTTTGCAGCCCCTGTGTGCCCCTCAGCTCCGGGGCCCAAGGAAAGGATGGAAAAAGGTAAATCCTTAAGGAAATGGCAACAAGGGCAGTCTTCCCCCCCTGCCTGCCCGCACAAAAGCGAGGAAGGGCCCCAAAATGGGTTTGGGCCCCCCGCGGCCCCGCAAAAAGCTGAGGAGCGCGGAGCCAGCCCCAGACTTTCCCACACTGACCTGAACGCTGCGGCCCGGCCCCCGAACACCACCCGCTGCCCCCCAAGCGCCCGTGCCCGCTGTAAATTTTCCCGGCCCGGGTCTCCTGTGTTCCCCCGATGGAGCTATAAACCCCCTCCCCCGCTGGAAATATAAGTCTCTGGCCTTTGGGAAATGAAACCCGAATATTTGCCCCTGAACTTTTAGGCCCCAAGAAGCAGCCCTGAAAAGGAAACTCTAAGCAAACTGCCCAAAACTAATATCCAGGGGCTATCCCAAGGCAAGAAGAGCTCGAAAACGGGTTCCCGAGCTTGGGGAAAAAGAAAAAAACGTGGGTACATCGCAAGCGTCATCATTTCAAAAAAATCTCAGGACATGTATATGATGTGTGGAAGATTTGAAAACCGCTCCCCCGGGAGGGGGCAAATTGCGGATATTTTGGGGGTCCCCAAAGAATTACGCCCCAAACAAAATTTTCCAGGGAATCTGTCAGCTTACCCTTCCGAAGCCTTTGGGGATTTACCGCGCCAGGGCCTTTAAGAGGAAAAACCCGCCAAATTGGGGCCCCCAGGGCCCCCTTCTGGAAATGGGGAAAGGGGACCAACGGGGGAAAAGACCCCACACTTCATCTTTAAGTACCTTGTTTACAATATAAGCAGGACATCCTCAGGCTACCGCAAGCAGAAATCCCCCACACTTCTAGAGGGGCATAAGATACTAATCTTTGAAGACTTCTCCACAGATGTCTCCCCAAAAGCCGTCGTCGTTCACAAAGTATGCTCCTTGTTGTTTTCCAAAAAGATTCCTTCCAGATGATGTACCCCCCGGGCCCCATTGAAGGTGCTTTCTCCCGGGGCGGCCCAAATTTTCACCTCGCCGAGGGGTGCAGAAGCGATCTAAAAAGGTTTCTTGATGGTCCTGACCTTTACCCCAGTCTCCCTTAAAACGAGAATGGGGGCTTTCCTTTTGCTTCATCCCTCTTCCCCAAGAGAACGGAGGGCCCGGAACCTTTGACGTCTTCCTGAGACCCCATGGGCCCCTCTCTACCCAGACCCCTTCCCCCCCTTACAGGACTTTTTCCGGGCTGTTTCACTTTCGGGGTTTTTTTGAGAATGTCTTGATATGAATGTTTATACTTCTCTGCTTAATCCTTGCATAATTTCACCCCTTCCCAAAGGGGCGTCCTACCCTGTTGGCCCTTAAATTTTGGATTTGGGGCCTCCCACTCCATTTAAAAACATTTTCATGTGGAATTTGCGGGTCCTTTAACCCTTGGAAAAATTTGGTTTTTATAATGCATCTTCCCCGTATATTGAACGGACTTTTTAGTGGATCCCCAGGGCCACCGCAGGGGAGATAGCTAAGCCACGCCCGGGGAACGGAATCTAAGTAGCCCCCCTTTTCACAACCCGCCCCAAAGCGGGATGGACTTTTTTGCGGGTTTGAGGCTACCAGGCGTCCCCCCCTGACGTGACTTTCCTGCGGGGGCAGCCGAGGACACGAGGGACAAAAACGTAATCCAAGATCGTAGTGGTGGGCAGAAATAGGCAGGGCAGGTGGCAAAGGGTTTGTGGTCGAGGACGGGGCGAAAAGGGTAGGGCGGGCGGCAGGGGTTCGGAGTCGAGAAACGTAGAAAGGTCTGGTCAGGGAAAGGGGCTAATGGATAACAGGAACGCTTTCTCAAAGGCACGGGGCAACAAAGATCCAGCGGGGAAAGTGACTTGGACCAAACTTAAATAGAGACAGCTCCGGCAATACCAATTACCGGCGCATGCCCCTTTAAATTACTGAACGATGGCGGGGTCGGGGGGCGCGCATGGCACCCGGGCCCCCCAAAGGGGGACGCGGACGAAGGGGAGCGCGGTCAGGTGGGGAGAAGGGGGGAGCAGCCAGGGGCGAAGTGGGACCCGCGGCGGCACCCGTCCCCGCCGGGGACCTGCCGCGGGGGACAGGGTGCGACCGGGGGTCCGGGACCGGCCCGGGGGCGCAACCCGTTAAAGAACCCCCCCCCCCCCTTAGACCTCCCCTCCTTTTTGGAGCAAAAACCCTAGGAGGAGGTTACGATTCAGGATGTTGCTTTCTGGCTCCCGGGCCCTCTCCTGGGGGCCAAACCCTTCCAATCTCGAGGAAGAAGCGCTTCCCTCTGACCGTCTTCACCCAAGTGTCCTTTACCTCAAAGATGTCGGCGGATTGGCTACGGGGGAAGGGGAGTTACACCCCTGAAGAGAAATGGTTCGGGACCACGGTTAAAGGGGAGGGAAAGGAATGCGTTTTGGATCCGGAGGGATGGAGGCAGGGAGAGCTTATACTCACCGGTTTTCAACTCCAAAGAACCTTAAAGGGGACCGAGGAACGAGGGCCAAATTTTTGAGACTAGGAAACCTCAACGCACGTACCTTGAGGAGACCAAACTTTGTCCCCTGGGGGGGAATGTTGGGCGGGTCTTCTCCCCCTTAAGCCTGAGTCTTCATGGGGGCAGGGGGCCCAAAAAAAAAGTAGGGAATCCGTCTCCTGCCAGAGGGCCCTTTGATATCCCGAACTTTGTCGTTGACAGCGGGCACCTCCAAATTTAGGGCAGGGGGGGGGGGGGGGTGGGGGATGGGGCCATAGACTAAAAAGAATGGAGAGACGCCGGCTGCCTCCGAAACGCGAGGGTTTGTACGAAAAATTCGGCCCAAGGGATGGGTCGGCCATTCCCCCGACGTCCAGATACAAAGTACGTGGGGTATTCCCCCAGAATCGGGTTCCCCGCTCCCCCTGCCCTTTGGTTTGAGGGTGGTAGTGACGAAAAGTCCAGTTTGACTTGCAGACGGAGATAGTGCACCCAAAAATCGGGAAACAAATTGGACCCCGCGGGGTGGAACAATGTGTGAGGGTAACCCATGTAGTCAAAAACATGTCGGAAAGACGATTGGTAATTGTGGAGCAGACGGCGGGGCCCGGGAGAGGTACGAATGGGACATCTTTAAACCCGGGTCGGAAACCCACCCAGATAAACCAATTCCCGGGGAGGCCGGGAAGATCAGTGATGAAATCCATGGTATTGCTCCGGGGAATCTCAGGCACGGGCAAGATGCAGGAGCCCCGGGCCGGCCTCTGGCGTGGGACCTTGTTCCGAGAAAATTGTACAGGGAGCGTGAAGTCCTTTTACATCCTGTGCCAGGGTCGGCCACCAGTGGGCCGTGAGATCAAAGCTTAGGACTTCCGTCTCCGGAATGACCAGCCAAAGAACTATGGCCCCTTTCCAACACCTTTTTCCCCTGATTTGCGGGGCCCGGCCGAAGTCTTGCCTAGGGATTTTTCTGGAGTCTGGGGAGCCACGTGAACCAAACCCCGTTCGGGAGAAATGATGTGTTGTGACCGGGTTCTTCACGGGCCACGTCCGAGGCAGGGAAGGGCGTCAGCCTTGATGTTTTTTCAGCAGGCGGAAATGTTGCGAAAGTCGAAGCGTGAAAAAAAGAGAGACCATCGGGCTTGGCGAGGATTCAAACGTGGGCCGTCTGAAATACATAAATTTTTATGTCCGTAAAAATGTCGATGGGATGGGGGCCCTCCAGCAGATGTCGCCTCCTCCGGGGAATTTGATGGCCAAGAGTTCCCGGCCCCAAGGGGATATTTCCGCTCCCCCGGCAAAAGGTCTTAGAAAAGAACCCACATGTGAAAAATTTGCCCTTGGGGCCTTTCGTGTGGGACTGCCCCTGCCCCCCCCAGAAGAAGCATCCACCTCCAAGGAAAAAAGGGCTTCTGGAATCGGGGCCGGACCAGAAGGGGGTGCAGGGGAGAAGGCAGTTTTCAAACCAACAAACCCTTCTCACCCTCAAGACCGCATCTCGGGGTTGCGTTCTTCCTTGAGGCCACGAAGGAGCCACCAAGGTGGGGAAGTGGGGGAAAAAATTGGCGGGAATAATTCGCGAACCCAGGAAGCGCTGGAGGGCCCGAAGAAACCCACCGGACCCCCAGGGGCCCTTGCGGGACCCCAAGATTTTAAACGGGTCCATCTTTAGGGCCCCTTTGGGTGGACGATATACCCGGGGGAAGGGGGGCTGGTTGATGGAATGAACAAATTTTTCCCGCTTGGCTTTTGACGATTGTGCCAGACGTCGCAGAACCCGGGGCACTTGGGTTTGGTGCGTCGAAGATCGGGGGGGAAAATTTTGGATGTCATCCAAGTACACAAACAAGGGTACAGGAGATCCCGGAAGCTCGTTAACAAAAATTTTTGAAACACCTGGACGGGTTGCGAGCCCAAAGGGCATTACGAGATATTCAAAAAAGTCCCCTCTCGGGTATTAAACCCGTCTTCCACTCGTCCCCCTCCCGAAATTTTGATAGAAATTTTTGGGGGCCTCGCAGGCCCAAATTGGAAAACACTTTTTGCCCCCCCTTTAGGCGGGCAAAAAGTTTTTGCGATCACGGGGGGGGATAGCGGTTTTTTTTTCGGTGATTTTATTGGCCCCGGTATCAATACCGGGCGAAGGGAAAATCCCTTTTTTGACGAAGAAAAACCCCGGGGGGCCCCGGGGGGGATAGGACTTACGGGAAAACCCTTTTCTGCAAGTTCTCTTTATGTAGGCCGACAGGCCTAGTCTCCGGTACAGAAAGCGGGTAGACCCTTTCCCCCGGGGGGGAAATGGTGCCTGGAAAAAGGTCAATGGGGCAGTCGTAAGGCCGATGGGTGGCAGCGTATCGGCCTCCTTCTCGGAGAATACTCCCCCCAAAATCAGGGTACCAGTGGTAGCCTGGCGGAAATCCCGGCAAGCGGGGGGCGGAGAAATGGTAGGGACCGGGCGTGGTACCTCCAAGCAAGGTTTGGCATTCTGGTCCCAACGCAGGACCTCACCAGTCTTCCAACCAGCAAGGGGATGACGTTCAGCCAGGGAACCCCCCAAAAAAGGATCGCCGAGGGGGCACGGGGGACGGACTGGAACCCGATCTTCTCCCTTTGTAGAGCCCCCCCCGGGGGTCATGGCCTGGTATATACTTATGGATCATGAGGAGCTCCCCACTAACCGAGGAAAACAGCAAGTTTCCCAGGCGAACTACAGGGACGCGTACCGGGTACCAGGAGGCAGGATAAAGTTCCCGGGTGACCCCAGTCCAGGAAGGCAGAACTCCGGAACGAAGAACCCGCGTCATCTTCACCCACTGGCATCACAAACTTGGGGCGGAGGGAACTGCACCTAGAGCCCCCCCTTCCCACGGCACTAGGGAGAGCATTTCCCGGGGCTGAGATGAAGCACCTCTCTTTCTTGGCGAAGCTCCTCCTGCCTTTCAGTGAACCGATATCGTCGAGTGGAAGGAGAATTTGTTCGTTCAGGGAGGACGGGAGGTCTCTTGCTGCCAAATCTTTTAACCCCCGCTGGACAGACCCCTTTTTGAAGGTGGCGCAGAGGGCAGCATCGTTCCACCGAGCTCCGAACCAGGTACGGAATTTTAACCCGCATAGCCCCCACAGAGGACTCGCCCTGACGAAGGGGCCCAAAAGGGCGGTCTCGCGGAGGAAAAACGGTGCGGAATTCCTGGGGAAGATCGTAGGTCCCGCAGTCACAGGGTCGTTCCTGTCCCCCGAGGGGGTTGCCCAAGCCAGGGCCCTTTCCCCGGGGGAAATAGGCTACCCCGAAGGCCCCATTTAAAACCCCCGAAGGAAACTGGTCCGCCATACTCCACATGCAAGGCACTGCGTAACGAAACCCCGGGAGAGCTGGGGGGCCCCCGGAAAGCAGGAGGGTAGAGGGGCCAAGCTTTTGGGCCCCCCGGTGGCCAAAGGAACGCAGATGTAAAGCCCCAGACGGAGGGGCTGCGGGGATGCTAAGAGTGAAGCATCAAGGCCGAGACTGGCCCCCAAATGCGACCTTGTTGTGCGATTTGTTGCGTTTGCTGGGCAAAAACCCTCGTAATATCTGAAATGCTTTGGGAGGGGCAAAACCCTTTGGGGGGATCCATGGGGGTCTTACTGTAACGGGCTTGGTATGGTCCGCAGGGCCCCCCGCGGGGATGATAGCTAACCACGCAGGGAAAGGAATTAAGTAGCCCCCCGGTTTTTCACCAGAGCCCCCCGCAAAGCGGGATGGACTTTCTGCGGGGTTGAGGCTACCAGGTCTTCCCCCCCGACTACTTGCTGCGGCGGCGCCAGGTGCAAACGAGGACAAAAACGTAATCCAAAGTCGTAGTGGTGGGCAGGCAGTATGGTAGGGGAGGCGGCAAAGGTTGTGGCGAGGACAGGCGATAAAGGGCAGGGCAGGCGGCAGAGGTTCGGAGGCGAGAAAAGTAGCAAGGGCTGGTACCGGCAAAGGTAAGGGCTAAAAGGGAAACCTTTCTCAAAGGACGGGGGAACAAAGATCCCCGGGGAAATGCGTTGGACCTAAAATTAAATAGAGACAGGGCCGGCAAATTTGCCAATTAAACCGGCGCACTGTCCTTTAAATCTACAGAAACGAGCGCTGCGCCCGGTAGGGGGCCCATGCGCATTCCCCCCCACAGGGGGACGCGGAGCGAACGGGAGCGCGGGGCAGGTGGGGAGGGCGGATGCAGCACGGCGACAGGGGGACCCCGCTGGGGGCCCCGTCCCCGCCGGGGGGCCTGCCCCGGGGGACACGGGTGCACCGCGGTCCGGACCCGGCCGCGGCGCAAACCCCCTTTCATATATCTGGCAAAATCTTGGGTTAGAGTTAAATCCTCTTTTTTAGACGGGCACCTACTTCCTGGGTGGGCCCAAAAGGCAGCCTCAGTTGTCTCTATCTTTTTGGGGGTTTCAAAAAAAAATTGTCAAGAATCTCATTTGATTCTTTTTCTTGGCGAGAGGGATGGGGAAGATTCGGTTATTAATTTGTGTGTTCCTTTCAATTTGCATCCGTCGCGCCAGAAAAAAGTGAAGTCCCACTACGCAGATAGAGATTCCTCGAGGTTTAGTACCCAGATCTCTGCGTACCTTATTATTTATTATTCACTATTTACTTGTGCTTTCTTTTTTATTTTAATTTTTTCTTCAACCTTACATAATTTGTTCGCTGGTTTTAGATTATTTAACTTTCTTTGTTTGAGTCTGACATCGAGCTTCTATATCATCCTCCCTCCCACTGCTAGAATCACACACTCCTCCCTTCTAGGCCTCCCTAAAAATCTCATCCGTTCCCTATGAGGGTCATCACATTGAACATAAAGGGACTCCGCTCCCCAAATAAGCGGATCAAAATCTTACGCCACTTGAAGAAAATGCGCCCTGATATTGTCTTCCTTCAGGAGACCCACCTCAGTGAGGAAGAATTTTTTCGAATGCAGAAACTCTGGGTTGGAGGGGTTTATGGCTCCCCTGCACTGGGTGGTAAAGCAGGTGTTATCACTCTGGTCCATAAAAATTTTCCCTTACAAGTTGTTTCTCATGATTCTGACCGAGAAGGCAGATGGTCGCACCTGAAAATCTCCCATAATGGTAACCACGTTAGCTTGTTTAATGTTTATGGCCCTAACGCTCTCAGTAGACCCTTTTTTGTAGATCTGGCAAGCAAAATTCAAAAGGACTCTGCCACCTCCACAATTATAGGAGGGGACATGAACGTGGTCCTAGATGAAGTTCTGGACAGGAAAAGGGACCTCCCGCGACCTCCTCTAGCGGCCCCCCCCTCGTAGACACACCCCTGGGATTCTTCAAAATTTTCTGACCTCAACAGGGACCAGAGATGGCTGGAGAGACCTTCACCCGGACAGTAGAGAGTTCTCATTCTTCTCCCACTCCCAAATGTCATGGTCTCGACTAGATTATATTTTAGTATCCCATGATATACAAAGAAAAGTGATTACCTCTGAGATCCTAGATCTACTCATCTCGGACCATTCGCCTGTATTGATGGAGGTGGCTGATGCTTTCCCCAGGGGGTCGGATTACATTTGGCGCTTTCCCACCTACATGGCCAAAACTGAGGCATTTGCTGATGTAATACGAGGCTGGTGGCTAGAATTTGTGTCCACTAATGAGCAACATTTGGCGGACGCTTCTCTTTATTGGGCCACGGCCAAATCAGTTCTTAGGGGCCGACTTATAGCCTACACTTCCTCCTACAGGCGTAAAATGGACGAGGAGTACAAGAGGGCGACGGAGGAGGTGAGAAAGGCTTATGCGAACTTTCTCTCTAACTCCTCGGAAGACTCCAGACGGAGCTGGGAAAACGCCAAGAGAATCTTTGACCTGTGGTTAGGCCGCAGAGAAGAGGTTCAGCGCACCCACTTGAAGTCCACCTTATTCCGATATGGTAATAAAGCGGGGAAACTGATGTCTAGACTAATCCAGGGTAGCTACAGCCCCTCCCACATTACTTCCATCCACACTCCCGAGGGACAGACCACTTCTGATCCTAATCTGATAAATGGTTCCCTTAAGACCTTCTACCAGCAGTTATACTCCCCTGACCCAAGCTCATCCCAAGCTGGGCTAACAGATAGTAAAAAAATTCCTGGCCTCGACTCCCCTCCCTAGGCTATCTCCTGAACAGTTAGAAAGTCTCAATACCGAGGTCACTCCCCAAGAGGTACAATCAGCCATCCGACAGTTAGCCAATGGAAAGGCCCCGGGACCCGATGGCTTCTCCGGAGATATTTACAAGATCCTGGTGGAGCCTTTAACCCCCGTGCTGACACAGTACTTTAATCAGATAATTAGGGAGGGCAACATCCGCCCCGAGTCCAAAAATGCCTACATAAAGGTTATCCCCAAAAAAGGGAAAGACCCCCTTCTACCTTCCTCATATCGCCCAATCTCGTTGATAGACACAGACCAGAAACTTCTCACCAAAATCATGGCTGATAGGCTGGCTGTCCTGCTCCCTCGCCTGATAGGCCCGGCTCAGAAAGGTTTCATTAAGGGACGCGCAGCAGTGGGAAACCTCAGAAAGGTGCTGACGGTGCTGGAAACAGTGAAAAGACCCTCCCACCCCATCGGACACCCTGTCATGGTTGCTATTGATGCTGAAAAAGCATTTGACAATGTCCGATGGGATTGGCTGTGGCTAGTCCTCGATCGTATGGGGATAAGAGGCAATTTCAGGAATTTATTGTCAGCTATCTATAGTGACCCCACGGCGCAAGTTCACACCCCAGGTTTTCTGTCCCAGAGATTTTCCCTCCACAAAGGAACTCGTCAGGGGTGCCCCCTCTCCCCTCTCTTGTTCGATATCGCCTTAGAGCCCCTAGCGCGTTACTTAGAGGATTCAAATCTATTCACAGGTATTACTGTAGGGAAGGAACAGGTGAAGCTAGCCCTCTTCGCTGACGACCTCCTTCTCTTTTTGTCTGATCCGATTGCTCATCTCCCAAGGGTCTTCTCCTTTCTCGAAGACTTTGGAAGATACTCTGGATACAAAATAAACGCCTCTAAAAGCGAGTTATTAGAACTCGGTTCTTCTCTTCCAAAGTCTACCTGGGGCAACCTGGGATTAGGTATCGCACCTGTAAAATCCCACATCACATACCTGGGAATAAAAATTGGGAAGGATCCTCACACTGTTTATAACCTAAACTTTCCCCCTCTGATCGCAAAAATCTCTGATGACCTCCGCAGATGGTAGGGCCTACCCCTCTCTCTAGCAGTGCGCTGCCACGCAATTAGAATGATATGTTTCCCAAGGCTTTTATACCCCCTCCAAACTCTCCCCCTATTGCTGAAACATACGGACATAAATAAGCTCCATTCCTCTTTCTCCCGCTTCCTCTGGGCAGGGAAAAGACCCAGGATAGCCCTTAGTAAATTAATGCTCCCGGTCAACGCGGGAGGTTTGAACCTCCCTAACGTCAGGTATTACAATTTGGCGTGCCTCACCAGACATGTCTTAGATTGGCTCGGAGAGACTAGTCGATATTCAAACTTTGACTTAGAAAAGAATTTGATGCACCCGTGGCATCCACAGGCCCTCCTTCACACCAAATACTCGATGATCCCTCCGGAGATAAGAAACTCCCTACTCCTTAAAGACACGATAGCAACCTGGAAGCACATTCGCAAATTGCTCCAGTTGCCATACCAGATGTCTAAGAAGCTTCCGCTGTGGGATTTACCAGAATTCCCTCAAGGCAGGGACAACCCCATGTTTAAGCTGTGGAGGGAAAAGGGAGTGATGTATGCGGAAGATCTCATACATATGGAAGAGAAAAGGTGGTTGTCCCCTTCTGAACTTAGAAGGAAATTCTCACTTCCTGCGGCCCATATGTTCCCGGCGCTCCAGATACTCTCATTTTGTAAAGCCAGATTGAGAAACCTTTCCAAACTCTGTTCACCGAATGGTTTTGATTCTTTGCTGAGGTGTCGCGACTCAGCTTTCTCCCTCTCTCGCATTTACAGCATCTTGAGGGAATGCGACTGGGGGAGAGGCTATGGTTCACCTTTTGATACCTGGGGACGTAGATTGGGAGACCAGGAACTTCCTGTCAAAATCCTGACGGGCCTTCATAGGGTCCGAAAGGCGGTGATTTGTGAGACCTGGAGGGAGACTCATTTTAAAATCCTGCACAACGCATACTATGGTTTTAATCTCCCCCCTACACGTAATTGTCCTGATAGACAGCAGTACTGCCCCAAATGCCGGGCCCCAGCCACAAATATGTGGCATGGAATCTGGCAATGCCCTTCCACGCAGCTTTTCTGGGTTCGGTTTATCGACTATATTTGGAAACACTGGCGCATTAAACTAGCCAAAAGTCACGAGCTACTAATCTTCCATTACACTAGACCCCCGGATGATAATGAGACTGGAAGTAGGGACTCCGTTCCCAGTATTGTCCACATAGCTATCTTGGTGGCCAAACGATGCCTTCTACTTCATTGGCTTAAGCCTCAGATACCCCCTGTGTCTTTACTCGAAGATAACTTGAGGCAGTACCTAGTGGCAGACAAACTGGAAACGGAGCGTCATAAAGAGCTTCGTGCTGAGGGGTTCTTTAGGAAATGGAAACCATTCATCCTCTCACATTTCTCTAGGGACGAGATAGCCAAATTGATGTCTTCTTTTCGCTATACAGGTTGGTACGCGAGGGAGGCCATGAAAGGCACCTTGGGCGGCCTTGAATCAGGATGACCCACTCTCCCCTCCCTAGTCCTTTCCCTTCCCTTACCTTCTTCGTTCTTTCCTAGTGGGTGTGAAAACCCAGACCCACAACGGTCAGACTCACTAATTCAAACAAAACATTCGAACAATGCACTCAAACAAATTCCAGGTTTAGAACTTTATTTTTGTTAGTTACTTTTTTTTTTTTTTTGGTGTCTTTGTCTACTGACTTATAATTGTACCACCATACTTTGTAATGCATAACTTTTCTGTCACAGTGTTAGGTGAAGTGGCAGATTATTTTTTGTTAGGATATCTCCATTTGTTACTGTACTGTTTGTGTCATGTCAGATCTACCATGACTCTCTTCATGCTACAGTGCTAATACAGCGTTGTTATTCATATGTTACCTTTTATGCATGACATACCTATGTTTTTCATTATTTTCCTTTTCTCTGAAAAATCTAATAAAATATGTTAAAAAAAAAAAAAAAAATCACCAGAACACGTCTTATCCGAACCCAGCACTTCCCTGGAGAACAGGAAATGTTCTGTCCATAAGAAGATCCTGGAATATTACTGCACTGAGGACACTGCTTGTATCTGTGTGTCCTGCAGTTTGGATGGAGATCACCGAGGACACCGGGTGGAGATGCTGGATGAGGCCTCTGAGAAGAAGAAGAAGAAGAAACTGAGAAATGTTCTCCAGAAACTGATGACAAAGAGAGAGGAGACTGAGGAAAGAGTCTTGAGTCTGGAGGAGCAAAGAGGAAAAGCTCAAGAGAAAGCAGCTGGAGAAGCTGAGAGAGTCACTGCCCTGGTTACAGACATCAGGAGACGGCTGGACGACCTGGAGAAGAGGGTCCTGAGTGAGATCTCCAAGCAGGAAAACGAAGTATCACATTCATCCTCCGCTCTGATCCAGCAGCTGGAAATAAAGAAGGACGAGCTCTCCAGGAAGATGAGACACATTGAGGAGCTGTGTAACATGACGGATCCACTGACTGTCTTACAGGATCCAGACACAGGTGACTTGTGTGATCCTGAGGAGGGGGGAGGTGATGAGGACACAGGGGGACATGATAAACAGCCCCATGATGTAGATGATCTGGATGTGGCTGGGATCTCACACACATTCCACACATTATGTGACATAATAACAGGTATAAGGAGCGGGATCTATGTGGGGGATCCTGCAGACATATTACTGGATGAAAACACAGCTGGTAATCATCTCCTTATGTCAGACGACCTGAAAACTGCAACCAGGACACAAGAGAAGCAGAATCGTCCAGAAACAGCAGAGAGATTCCAGTATCATCAGGTGATGAGCAGGAGGGGATTCTCCTCAGGGCGACATTACTGGGATGTGCAGAGCAGGGGATCAATGGATTGGAGGGTGGGGATGTGTTATCCCAGTATAGACAGGAGGGGACAGTGTCGGACTGGGGGGTCTGGGGCCCACAGGGGAGTTGATCTTGGGGGGCCCACCCTACTGTACGTAAAAATATTACCGGCCTCTCGGACATAAATACGCCCATTTTACCACATAATACAGTGTGCAAAACAGAACTATATTGTGTAGTACAATGTAGTCACATTTGTCAGTCTAACATATCATAGACACAGGGCTAAGTAGCTCCATCCATATCCCCCTCCACCCACATACAATATCCCCCCCAGCCCACATATCCCCTCCACGTTTCTCTAGGTCACTCACCTCACCACCTTCTAAAATATACACCAGCAAGAATGTAAAAGTCTAACTCCTATCATAGGGTCAGGTGTTCCCTCACTCTTACAATCAGGGACACATGTACTCTGCCACTATACCCGCGCCGTACACTGCCACTAAACTAAAGCCGATATAAACTACAACACCGCCATATAGAGACCACATAGAGGTCAGACACCAGCTCAGGTATAACCTACAACACCGCCATATAGAGACCACATAGAGGTCAGACATCAGCTCAGGTCACATCACATTACAGTGAATACAGCACTGATCCAATATAGAAGTAAAATAACCCCTGAAATCAGGGACTCACCAGAGACGTCCTATCTGATGAGTCGTTCTCTTCTCTTATGAGTCGTTCTTATTCCCTTTTCTTCTGCATCCGTTCCACACCGCCATGATGACTTGTCCCGGTCACAACTCATCCCTGCAGAAATTACACACAAATATCTTAGAATCCTCAATTTTAAAACATCTCTTTACCTATTCCCACCTCTATACAAACTTCCCAGGGGTGGGAGAGCGGGTACAAGCCATAACTTAGAGGCCTAGTACCCTAAGGGGTTGGAGGGTGGGGAGAGGACTAACCCCCTGGAGGTAATGCTACAACTATGGGCTGCTCCCCTCTCAATTATATTACCAGGTAGGTAGTCAAGACTCTAGGTAGGTAGGCAAATGGGCAAGGCCCCAGATAACTAGATAGGCCCTATTTAGGTAGGCAGACCCCCGCTGGATAAGTTGGTAGGCCCAAGTAAGGTAAATAAGTAGACCACGGGTGGGTAGGTAAATAGACCCCAAGTAGATAAGTAGGTTAGGCTGTAGGTAGGTGTTGGTGAGTCTCAGTGACGTAGGCTGGAGGTAGTCAGGGCCCCCTTTAGATAGTATGCAGGTAGTCAGGGCCCCCTTTAGTTCTTAGGTAGTCAGGGCCCCCTTTAGTTCTTAGGTAGCCAGGGCCCCCTTTAGTCCTTAGGTAGCCAGGGCCCCCTTTAGTCCTTAGGTAGCCAGGGCCCCCTTTAGTCCTTAGGTAGCCAGGGCCCCTTTAGTGGTTAGGTAGCCAGGGCCCCCTTTAGTCCTTAGGTAGCCAGGGCCCCCTTTAGTCCTTAGGTAGCCAGGGCCCCCTTTAGTCCTTAGGTAGCCAGGGCCCCCTTTAGTCCTTAGGTAGCCAGGGCCCCCTTTAGTCATTAGCCAGGGCCCCCTTTATAGATTAGTCAGGGCCCCCTTTATAAATTAGCCAGGTAGTCAGGGCCCCCTTTATTAATTAGCCAGGGCCCCCTTTAGTCATTAGGTAGCCAGGGCCCCCTTTAGTCATTAGGTAACCAGGGCCCCCTTTAGTCATTAGCCAGGGCCCCCTTTATAAATTAGCCAGGTAGTCAGGGCCCCCTTTATTAATTAGCCAGGGCCCGCTTTATTAATTAGCCAGGTAGTCAGGGCCCGCTTTATTAATTAGCCAGGTAGTCAGGGCTCCCTTTATTAATTAGCCAGGTAGTCAGGGCCACCTTTATTAATTAGCCAGGTAGTCAGGGCCCCCTTTATTAATTAGCCAAGTAGTCAGGGCCCCCTTTATTAATTAGCCAGGTAGTCAGGACCCGCTTTATTAATTAGCCAGGTAGTCAGGGCCCGCTTTATTAATTAGTCAGGTAGTCAGGGCCCCCTTTATTAATTAGCCAGGTAGTCAGGCCCCCTTTATTAAATAGCCAGGTAGTCAGGGCTCCCTTTATTAAATAGCCAGGGCCCCCTTTATTAATTAGCCAGGTAGCCAGGGCCCCCTTTATTAATTAGCCAGGTAGCCAGGGCCCCCTTTATTAAATAGCCAGGTAGTCAGGGCCCCCTTTATTAATTAGCCAGGTAGTCAGGGCCCCCTTTATTAAATAGCCAGGTAGCCAGGGCCCCCTTTATTAATTAGCCAGGTAGCCAGGGCCCCCTTTATTAATTAGCCAGGTAGCCAGGGCCCCCTTTATTAATTAGCCAGGTAGCCAGGGCCCCCTTTATTAATTAGCCAGGTAGCCAGGGCCCCCTTTATTAATTAGCCAGATAGTCAGGGCCCCCTTTATTAAATAGCCAGGTAGTCAGGGCCCCCTTTATTAAATAGCTAGGTAGTCAGGGCCCCCTTTATTAAATAGCCAGGTAGCCAGGGCCCCTTTTATTAATTAGCCAGGGCCCCCTTTATTAATTAGCCAGGGCCCCCTTTATTAATTAGTCAGGGCCCCCTTTATTAAATAGCCAGGTAGCCAGGGGCCCCTTTATTAAATAGCCAGGTAGCCAGGGCCCCCTTTATTAATTAGTCAGGGCCCCCTTTATTAATTAGTCAGGGGCCCCTTTATTAATTAGTCAGGGGCCCCTTTATTAAATAGCCAGGGCCCCCTTTATTAAATAGCCAGGGCCCGCGTTATAGATTAGTCAGGGCACCCTTTATTAAATAGCCAGGGAGCCAGGGGCCCCGTTATTATTTAGCCAGGTGGGCAGGGGCCCCTTTATTAATTAGTCAGGGCCCCCTTTATTAGTCAGGGGCCCCTTTATTAAATAGCCAGGGCCCCCTTTATTAATTAGTCAGGGCCCCCTTTATTAATTAGTCAGGGCCCCCATTATTATCTAGTCAGGGCCCCCTTTATTAAATAGTCAGGGCCCCCTTTATTAATTAGTCAGGGCCCCCATTATTATCTAGTCAGGGCCCCCTTTATTAATTAGTCAGGGCCCCCTTTATTAAATAGCCAGGTAGTCAGGGCCCCCTGTATTAAATAGCCAGGTAGGCAGGGCCCCCTTTATTAATTAGTCAGGGGCCCCATTATAAATTAGTCAGGGGCCCCTTTATTAAATAGCCAGGGCCCCCTTTATTAAATGAATTTGTAAAGTGCTGCGGAATATGTTGGCGCTATAGAAATTAGTCAGGGCCCCCTTTATTAATTAGTCAGGGGCCCCTTTATTAATTAGTCGGGGCCCCCATTATTATCTAGTCAGGGCCCCCTTTATTAATTAGTCAGGGGCCCCATTATTAAATAGTCAGGGCCCCCATTATTATCTAGTCAGGGCCCCCTTTATTAATTAGTCAGGGCCCCCTTTATTAATTAGTCAGGGCCACCTTTATATTAAAAAAAAACCAAACACACAACAGCTTACCTGACTCCCGCTCCTGACCGCGACAAGCAGCTGCCGCCGGCTTCCACTCGCGCACAGCATAGGCGGCGCTGTGATATGACGTCACAGCGCCGCCTACGTCACCGCTGGAGGCCGCGCCTGGCAGGCTTAAGGCCTAGCGCCGTATGCCTGCCAGGGCGATCAGCGGAGCCGAGCGCTAGCGGCGCTCGGCACTGCTGACACCGCGCAGCCCCGGGAGTCGGGGACATTAGTCCCCAACTCCCGGGCCCTGTCCCTGAGCGCTCGGGACGCAGGTCCCGGGCGTTCAGTGACCGGATGCGCGGACGGGCCCCGGGGAGCGGCGGCACTGCCTCCGGGGCCCACAGCAGCTCGGGGGGGCCCACCGGGGGATTCCCCGGTCCCCCGGCGGCCCAGTCCAAGCCTGGGAGGGGAGGTTAGTCACGCATTGGAGATAATAACAAGTCCTGGAGTTTGTGGAAGTGGAGTAATCAGTATTCAGTGATACATAACAGTAAAGAGATCCGGTTATCTGGTAATGTCTCCAGTGATAGAGTCAGGATCTGTCTGGATTATGAGGCCGGGCTCCTGTCCTTTTATGAGCTGTCTGACCCCATCACACACTTACACACCTTCACTGCCACCTTCACCGAGCCCCTTCATGCTGCATTGAGTCTATGTGTAAATAATCCATTCTCTTTATATTATTGTGTAGACAACTGGTTGAGAATCTGTAATAAAAGTCGGGTTCACATATGTGTAGGAGGTTCCTATTGAAACCTCTGTCACATGTTCTGTCGGGAAATATATTAGTGCTAAAAAGCAGCTATAAAATGAGGTATATAAGGTGCTAAGACTACTTATTAAAACAAACAAAGGTTTAATCAGGACATAACAGGGGATAAAAAGTATATGGACTAAGCGTTTCTTTCTAAGCAGAGTTTCCTCAGGTCCTGTAAAGCAGTGGAACTACTCCACCCAAAGACATTCCCAAAACAGCTCCCCTTGGAGCAGGGTTCTCCCACCTGCAGACTCCCCCAGTAATAAATATATATATATATATATATATATATATATATATATTATATAATATATAATATATATAGTATATAAAATATATATATATAATGTGTGTGTGTGTGTGTGTGTGTGTGGGCACATACACAAGTTTATGTTTTCCATTGACAGACACTTAGGCTATGTCTACACAGCACAGGATTACAGTCAGATTTTAGGCGGATTCAGTATATAGAATCTGCTGAAAATCCAACTGTACCCAGCGCTGTGTAGACCTCAATAGAAAATCCGTGCTGTAGTCTAAACAGAACTCATTTTCTATTGTCGGATTTGTAAAATGCTGGATTCAACCAGAATATAGAACACGTTCTATCTTCTGGCTGATTACCATCAGGTTCCAGTACAGTCAATGTCAGGCTTGGACTGGCCCACAGGTGAATAGGGAAAACCCCCGGTGGGCCCCTGAGCGTTATAGATCTGGAGTTGTTTTTTAACTGCATATACATCTTTGAAAGAGGCAAAACAAAGCATAAAAAGAGCACAGGAGGCATGGACAGTCATTTACAGCAGCTGTAGGGTGGGCCCATACAAACCCTAGAATCAACTCCACATGTGGGCCCTAGACACCCCAGTCCGACACTGGCCAATGTACTGGGCCGGTGGGAAATCCAAAAACAAACAGTGATTTTTTTTTTTTTTAGAGCAAACCCGTGCCAAAAACCTCAGTGCAGCGCAGTTAAAATATTTTCACATTTCCGATGGTATTTTAACTGTGCTTTGTAGACCCGGCATTATAAAAGACCTATTCTGTAATATATACATCTTTATAGAGATTGAAAGTAGCTGCACCATGCGCGTCCATCTGTTAAAAACGAAAAGTTTGCACAACATAAGCATCAAAAAAAGATGCCAAATGAATATATACTGCAGCAATGCAGGTATCCACTGAAGTCTATGCTAATACACACATTTCACTATATGCTAATAAAACCGAAAAAATGCAACAACGTCTATGTCTCCTATTTGGTTTGATGTGAATTTAGCCTTAGGCCTCGTTCACACGGCTTATTTTGCCGCGGATTGGCGCCGTACTCCTCGCCGGATTTGCGCTGCAGTACGGCGCCAATCCGTCAGAGTCATTACGGTAATCCACTGCTTTTATAGAGAACAGTGGATTCCGTCGCTCCTCCCCGCTCGCTCCTCCCCGCTCGGCGAATCCGCCGCGGGGGGAGAAAGTGACATGCACATTATTTACGGTGCGTACGCCCCGCCCCCGCCCCTTATTCACGACGGATTTGTGAGCGCAAAAATCCGTCGGGAATAAGCCGTGTGAACACGGCCTTAGGAAAAAGATTTGTTGAAAGAAGTCTGGCCAGCGACTGGTGACAGCACCGGGAAGGGAATCTGATTATTGAATACAGGCAGTCCCCGGGTTACGAACGGAATAGGGATTGTAGGTTTGTTCTTTAGTTGAATTTATATGTAAGTCAGAAAAGTTTAGAGTCACAAACCATAGGATATATATATATATATATATTACCATACATGCCAACTCTCCCGTTTTTGGCGGGGGGGTCCCGCTATTTGGGGTCCCCTCCCGCCCTCCCGAGGGAGTCGGCATTCCTCCCGCCGCCAGCAGGCGGCGGGGGTTCTTCAAATGGCCGCGGCGACAGAGTAGCGCCCGGAGTCTCGCTGTGCAGGGAGGAGGCAGGAGGGATCGTTCCTCTCCTCCCTCCTCCCCCTGTATGTCCGGCGCCGGTGTGTGCGCCGCACATACAGGTCAGCGGCGCAGGGGAAGTGACGCGCGGCTGCAGGGGAGTGAGGCGCGGCTGCTCTCACTTCCCTCTGCGCCGCTGAGGAGATCGTCCGGAGCGGCCGTGCTGCAGGAGCCTGGGGAGGTAAGTGGATTTTATTATTTTATTTTTATTAGCTATATGGGGGGCTCTGCCTGGCAACAATGGGGGCACTACCTGGCAACAGAGGGGACATCTACCTGGCAACAGAGCTGGCACTACCTGGCAACAATGGGGGCACTACCTGGCAACAGAGGGGGCATCTACCTGGCAACAGAGGGGCACTACCAAGCAACAATGGGGGCACTACCTGGCAACAATGGGGCACTACCTGGCAACAGAGGGGGCACTACCTGGCAACAGAGGGGGCATCTACCTGGCAACAGAGGGGGCACTACCTGGCATCAGAGGGGACATCTACCTGGCAACAGAGGGGACATCTACCTGGCAACAGAGGGGGCACTACTTGGCAACAATGGGGGCACTACCTGGCACCAGAGGGGACATCTACCTGGCAACAGAGGGGGCATCTACCTGGCAACAGAGGGGGCACTACCTGGCAACAATGGGGGCACTACCTGGCAAACAATGGGGGCACTACCTGGCAAACAATGGGGGCACTACCTGGCAAACAAAGGGGGGCACCTACCTGGCTAACAAAGGGGGGCACCTACCTGGCTACAGAGGGGCAACTACTTGGCTACAAGGGGGCATCTACCTGCCTGTAAGGGGCACTACCTGCTTATGGGGGGTTACTACCTGGCTATAAGGGCATCTACCTGGCTTTCTTCCAAAGCCGTTATGCAGTTAGGTGGAGTGGGTGTGGCTTTTTGAAGAGGCGTGGCATACCGACAAGATGGCCATGTCCATGCAAATTTTTGCCACGGCGCGCTACGCGCACCGCCCACTAAAATCTCCTGCTTTTTCATTTTCAAAAGTTGGCAACTATGATATATACTTATCTCAAAGGATGGCAAATGTGACATGCTGCGACCTGTGGAACTAGAAGTCCCAGCATTCCCCTTCAGCCATCCTGTGAGATGTGTGTGTCAATATCATTGCTCTGTTCTCTCTCCCCTCATCCCTCACTCTTACATTTAAACTTCCTGTTTAGTCTCCTGGGAAGTTCGGGACCTGCGGTGACATCATAGTCACATGACTTCCAAGGAAAGGTCCTTCACCCCCCACCTTCTAACACAATACAGGTTTCAACAAACATTAATTATCCCAAGGCTGTTTCTCGGGGTGGGCAGGACTCGTGAACATCCATGACGCCCCCCCCAACTTTCACTGCACTCGTCGCCCGCTCCGCCTGCCCTTAGGAACAGCGAGGGGGGGGGGAGCTGCAGCAATGACTTCCGCTAGGTCTTATTTTCAGGAAGGCCTTATATTTCTAAGCTTAAAAAAAAATTGCAGGGGGTTTTATTTTTTGGGAAAACCCGAACGTATTGGAAAAAAAAATAGTTAGTCAGCCACCATTTTGCAGTTCCCCTACTTAAAAAAGATGATGATGCCTGTAATTGACATCATAGGTCGACCTAAATTTAAAAGAGAAAACATAGAAAAAAAAATCCAGAAAATCACATTGTGTGATTTAGAAAGAATTTATTTGCAAATTAGGGTGGAAAATACGTATTTGGTCACCTACAAACAAGCAAAATTTCTGTCTCTCAGACCTTTTAACTTTTTCTTAAGAGGCTCCTCTGCCCTCCACCATTACCTGTAGTAATGGCACCTGTTTGAACATGTTATCAGATAAAAACACCTGTCCACAACCCAAGCATCACACCCAAACCCGCTAAGGTAAGCCCAAAAGACTGCAAAGGGGGCACCAGACACAAAATTGCACCCCGCCCAGACGGGGAAGACTGAAGTGCAATAGGAAAGCGCTGGGGTGAAGAAATCAACTTGGGAGCAATTTTTTGAAAAAAAAGAATACAAGCCCAGATAAACCAGCATCGGGGGCTTGAAGTCACCCCTGGGGTCAAAATATACAAAACGGTGAAAAAAATCCCAAACCCCGGGGGGGGGGGAGGGACACACACCTAGTGAATGACCTTCAGAGAGCTAGGACCAACATAACAAAAGGCTACCATCAGTAACACACTACCCCCCCAGGCTCAAACCCTGCAGTGCAGTTGTCCCCCGTTTAAGCCAGACATGTCCGGGCCCACGAATTTTTGTTAGAGGCTTTTGGGTGATCCAAGAATATTGGGAAAATGTCAATGGTCAATAAAACCCAAAAGTAGAACTGTTTTAGAAACGTCTTTTTGGAGGAAGAAAATGTTGATTTGCCCAAAGAAACCATACCACTTTGAGAGGGAGGTGGAAACATCATTTTTGGGGGCTGTTTTCTGCAAAGGGACCGGGACGACTGATCCGTGTACTGATAAAGAAGGGGGCCCATGTATCGGAGATTTTGGTGCAAACCTACTCCCTTTAGCAAGGGATTAAAGATGAAACATGGCGGGGTCTTTCGGCGGACAATATACAAGACACTTAGGACAACGAAGGAGTGGCTTCGTAAAAAGCATTTTAAAAATCCGTAGTGGGGTAGCCATCTCCAATCTCAACCCCCTAGAAAACCTTTGAAGGGAGTTGAAAGTCTTGTTGCCCGCGACAGCCCCAAAACTTACTGTTCTAGAGAGATCTGCGGAGGAAAGGGCCAAAATACCAGCAACGTGTTGCCAACTTTCGAAGACTTACAAAAACGTTTTTACCCTGTCATTGCCAAAAAAAGGGAAAATAACAATATTGAGATGAACTTTTTTTTATTGACCAATACTTAATTTTTTCCCCCATAATTGGCAAATAAAATCTGTCCAAAACAGACAATGGATTTTTTGGGTTTGTTTTCCCCCTTTTGTCTCTCAAAGGTGAGGTCTACCCAAGGTCAATTTCAGGACTCTCTTTCCCCTTTTAATTGGGGGGAAATTGCAAAATTGGTGGCTGACTAAATACTTTTTTTCCCCACTGTATGTATGCGTATACATTGCAGTAGCCACCAGCTCTTACATATACAAATCTCCGGCCCCTCTTCCCCCCACTGTGGTTGGGCGAGCTTATTGACGACAGTGGAGGTTTGAAAAAAAAACCCGCAGGTAAAGGGGCTGTTTTCCGAAATGGGCGGGGCTTGTGACCACTGTGGCCCCTCCCCTATTCAATGCACTGGGCACCCCGACGGGGGCCCATCCCGCCCGCCCCGCCCAAAAAAAAAGGTTGGTCGGGGAAAATTTACTCATTTTGGTAGTTTACTTGGGGCCCCAAAAAACTTAAAAAACACCCCAGGGGGGGGGTTTTTTAAACGGGCCATGTTTTTCCCAGGTCCTTTGAAAGGGTCACAAAAAACCCCCCCCCCAATTTATTTAGTTCATGAATTCCAACTACTAATAATCCTAGAGCGTCTAACATAGAAACACAATTAGTTTATTTCTAGTTATTGCCAGCAGGGCACAGCCAGACTGTTTTATGCATTGAGCAGCTAAACTGTCTCACTTTATGGCTGCTGCATTAAAGGGGGTTTTTGCGAACAATAAAAAACACAGGAAAACATGAAAGCATTTAGAAAGGGGACTAGGGCGAGACCAAAAACATTAAGCTGGGTCAAATCAGCCCTGCTTATTTTTACTCTGTAGTGACCCCGCTCCCCTTGCCTCAACCAGCTGTGCCACCTCCCCCCGTCCTATCTTGAGCAGAAATTTGAGCAGAAAAGATGTCCACCAATGACACTGGAGACCTCAAAGAGAGTGCTATGCATTAACCAAGTCAGGTACCCTTGCCGGTCATCTAGCACGCAAACCCCACTGGTGTAAATGGTTACAGATGGTCTGCTATGACACGTGGTTGCCTCTTACCTCCCTTAAACGTACCTGGAGTTGTGCGGCATTCATCATCCGGGTTCGTAGGTCATTGGTTACAATGAAGCGGTCACCAGTGTGTGATGGAGCCACAGGATGGCCACTTCTTTGCCTTTCTGTGACTCTTCCAGTCTCTTTGTGGGCTGTCCCAGCTATGGCTCCCAATTTTGTTCCATTTATTTTATGGGCATTTAATGTTATGTCTGTTGTTGTATGTTATACTACCACCCTGTAGCCAGTTTGTAAATGGATATGTAAACCATGATGATAGAAGAGAAGTCCCATAGGGGATAAGGTGGACCCGGTGCTCTTTGGTCAGAAGACGTGTCAGGACAGAGTTTATATTTAAAAAGATTATCTTTATTCCAAAACTGTAGGAGGCACAGGCTCTCACAGGATTAAAACAAAAGACAGTGTGCACAAACTAATAGAAAAGTCTGAGTTTGTGCACATTGTCTTTTGTTTTAATCCTGTGACAGCCTGTGCCTCCTACAGTTTTGGAATAAAGATAATCTTTTTAAATATAAACTCTGTCCTGACACGTCTTCTGACCAAAGGGCGCCGGGTCTACCTATCCCCTAGGGGACTTCTCTACTACCATAGCCAGCGATCCACCTGGACTCGATTTTGCGACCAAGGTTGTCATGATAGGGGCAATGGAGACATCTGCCCTGTAAACGATTAAGAGTGTTGTGCCTCGGATCGTAGCACAACCAACCCAGGTGAGCTGACAATCCTCACCATACTTTTTTATCATTGTAAGGTTTTACACTATTGTGCGCTCCCTCCTGTTTTTTTCCTTCTTTTAAAATGAATGTATTTTCCCATGTGTCTTTTTCTCTCTGTTACCCTTTTTCGGGGAGGTAAAACCCCGCCAATTTCTGCTTTTCTCCATTAGACAGACTGTTTTTCACAAAGGGAGAAATAATTTTGTTTTGACCTCTATGCAGCTCTCAAGTCAAAAAAGTACCTAAAAAACATCCATTGCATTTTCCCCCCCTGGAAATCCACATGCAACGTGTTTCTAGGGAAAAAATTTACTAGATAATAGTTCACTATCACCATTTCCCTTTACATAATGCTGCTCACACTTATCAAGGGGGTTCTAAACATACATTTGGGGGCAGAAACCTTATCCTGTTCAACTTGCTGATGAAACCTGTGGGGCCTTTTTAACTCATGGGCCACTTCCTCAAGAGCATTTCGCCCCCCTGGCAAATTTCGTTTAAATTTAAGGGTTGTCTTTCTCAGGATGTCAAACTGTGAACAATGATTAGGAATGGTTTAAATCCCCCCAAAAGATCCCTAAATTTATTGGGATTCAGGGGTCAACAACCCCTCTGGAATTTTTCATTAAGACCTTTTTAAGATCACAAGTTGACAAAAAAACAAGTTTTTTGCAAGGTTGGCATTTACTAGCTGTGACCTTTCCTGCACAAATAGGGGAAAAAGTTTGCGCCCCTTTCCCCATTCCTTTATGGAACTCCTGAAATAGGGGCACGTAAACATATTTGGAACCTCAAGGGAAAGAATAAGGGGAGCCCCCAAACGCCGCATCCTTTCTCATGCACGGTCCCCTCACACTCACAAACTTTAAGAAAAAGGGCCCCCTTTAGTCATTTTTAAAATTTTTTCAAGAACTTTTTAATGTTCATCCTGAATTTTTAACCAAAAAGCCCAAACATCCCTAACTTTTTTCGTGATAGTGTAATTCCAAATATCTATCATCTATGTAGCAATCTATGCCATTTTATCTGACTTCCATAGTATTTTTTTAGACATCTAAATGATTTCCTATCTCGTGTATAATGCTCACATTGCAACGTCTGTATTCCCTGCTCTCTTACAACCAGGAACACCAAGACAGAGGAAAGCTAGGGGCCATTACCCATGTGTGAAAAGATCAGCGGAATCGGGACAAACATTGGTGTGCACTTATTCATGTGTTTGCTCCAGACAATCATTCAGCTTGCCAGGAGTATAGACGTACAGGGCTACGTTGTCTGCACAATAGGATCTAACATTTATCCTAAGCTTTTGGAGGCCTTAAAACAAATTGCTCCAGCCCTGTTTTTAAGCAATGGCAGAATACATAAGTAATAGGTTATAATGAAAAAGAATGGATCCCTAAATTGAGGATAGCACCCAGTGGTCCTTTCGATTCTACTGAGTAAAGAGAAAAAGGTCCAGTTTTTTTTGGAAATCAACCCACTTTAGGAAGGAGAAAACCAGAAGGGTTACATTTCTGATAACCCATATATAAGTGGTGTAGACCGGATCCCTCTTTTTACAGACTGCCCCTGTAATACTTTGCTAACATGTGGACCCAACCAAGGAAAACAGTAAGGAAACCTTCTGGGTGACAGCTACAGAAGTGGAACAATGGGCCCGGGGCAGATACAGTGTGCCACTATGCTAACAGGAGCGAAAAAATTAGCAATCCCTATAAAAAGTGAGGTAAGTGAATGATTTTTCTAGTTTAAGAAAAAGCCGGCAACTATGTCATCTGGGATTCAAGCAAGACCTTCAGCATGGAAGCAGGTGTAAGAGTGATGCAAACCAGAAGCCTGAATAATGTGGGAGCTTGTTGGGAGATGGAAAAGGGTTCCAGCATAAAAGGTATGTCCGCTTTACATTATTTAAAATTCTGTTATGGTTCTGAAATGACCATCTTAAATAAATTACTTTCAGATCAGCTCTAGTGGCTGCGTGAGCCACCTCCCCTCTGCCAAGTTTTTTTGTCCCCAGAAACTTGTGCACGTTAATATGTCAGAGGAGCAGAAGTTGTAAGCATTTAAAATAGGTTAATTGGCTGCAATAATTTGCTGTAGTAATGAAACACTCCTGAAAAACACTGTCTGTCGCTGTATGTGTTTTGTAAGGTGCTATGTGCAGAGTAATCCTACCCAGTGGTATCCTTTGAGATGCCATGCTTCACTTTTTTTTATGGCCTATGAAGCCACTAAATAGGCCAAAGTGCATGAAGGAAGTGGCTTAATGGACCATCGCTTACCAAAAATTTTTGATTATACCATATTCCATAAAGACGGTTTAGTGATTGTATCGGAGCGGCGCCCATTCGCTTGAAAGCCCACTCATCTGTGGCATGTGCCACTTTCTATTTGACAGCGCTAACATCACAGGGTGCGCAGTCTGACAGGCTTTGCTACATTACCCGAATAGGACAAAAACTACTACCACATGTTAAGCAAATCCCTTTTTCTTAGGGATACAATAATGGCTTGTGGAGGGAAACGAAGACAAATGTGGTCCTTTTTGTCAAATGGTCCTGGTTGTTACCAACTTGGGGAAGGATAATAAATGAATATAAATTTTGAAACAAAATGAGATAAAAAGGCTGGACAATTGTTCCATGACTCAGAAAACTGACAGAAGAGTTTAGAGGAGCGAACAGTAAAGTTTAATCTAACAGGTGCACAATTCCTTCAATATTTACAAGTAAAATCGTTTTGCTCGCTGAGATTAAAAGACGTTTCTAAAGAAAGTGTTAAAAGCCATTTCGATGATCTGATTGGAGACGGTCCCCATAGGAAGCCAGTAACAATACTATAGGCCCTGACTAGGGATCAGTAACAAGGAGGAGGGAAAAAGGATTGCACCCCTGGAGAAGGTGGCTCAAAAAGGCAGATATTGCCCTCCGGCTTCTAGATGGCTTTCAATTAGTACAACTTCACGTCATTAACGAATGATGGAGGGAGACACATTTTAAGATGATTCATGCAGCTATATGTGCATTTCATATTCACTTAGTTCTAGTTCACCTGATAGAATAACTCACTGTCCAAAATGTAAGAAGCAGGGGGGAAGACATATCACAACACTGTGCAGGAATATTGGAAGTTGGTAGTAACATGCATTAGAAAAATGTGGAGGGGATCTCTCCAGCTCTCGGGGTGGATGGTACTTTTCCATTATGTCAAAGATATGGAAGATGGGAGGAGGCGTTGTGTGGGGTATCAACCTTAGTATATATTTTATCAGTTGTGGCTAAGAGATATCTGCTAAAAAGCTGGGCAGCATAGACTCTGCCTTCTGTTGAGATGTTGAACTCTGTGACCAAAACTTACCCGATTTCGGACAGGGTGGAGGATGAACGCCATAAGGAGCAAAAAACGAAGCAGTTTTGTTAAGTGCTGGAAGCCTTTCATATTACAACACAGGAGGAGATACATGAGCTCATGTCCAACTTTCAGTATACCAAATGGTACTTAAAGGGGTTGTCTCGCTACAATGATTGGGTTTTAATTAAAAGATCTTAAAAAAACAAGCAGCTTTGCAATATATTTTCATTACAAATGTCCTACTGATTTTGAGTTATCCCTGGTAGTAGGAGTGCATCAGCTCCTCAGATCACTCTAGCCACAACCTGTTGATTTTTCTCTCACTGGCTGCCGGTGCTGGTGAGGTCAGCAGCTTCTCAATGCAGGTCAGAGACGGGAGCGGAATGCGCACAGAGCCCGGCCTGCACAGTATGACCTCGTTCACAGGGCTTATTTGGGCGCTGATTGGATCCGTACTGCACGCCGTATTTGCGCTACAGTATGGCTCCAATCCGTCTCAGTAACTACAGTAATCCACAGGTCTCATAGAGAACTATGGATTCCGTCTCTCCTCCCCGCTCGGGGAATACGCCGGCCGGGGAGAAAGTGACATGTTAATTATTTACGGCGTGTACACGCCGTAGATAATGACAGTCTATGGGGCCGGCGAGCTGCCGGCCCCCCGCCCCGCTGAACAGCTGCCGGCGTAATTGCGGGGCGAAATTCGGCCCCGTAATTATGTCGGCAATAAGCCGTGTGAACATTGGCTATGAGGCCACTTATGGTGAGTCTGGATAGAAGGGAGGATGCACAGCAGGGAGGGGGGAGGGTTCTTCTCCTGGGCTTCTGTGTAGCAGAGGTGGGCGGGGTGTGCTGCCCGTAGTAACCCTGTGGGTGCCTGCTCCCTGCTGTGGGGGCTGTTCTCTTTACAAAGTTTCAGGAGAGCAGGGATGATGCTGATTTGTGGACACTACGATATAAAAGAAGTGCAGGTAGTAGCTGTAGAATGACAAGTTCCAGCATACCACAGCAGCACATGAGGTGAAATCTTCTTAACAGGGGCACAGACAGCAAAACAAATGTAAAAACCCTTCCCTACACTCTCCAAAACAAAAAAAAAAACTTTTGTGCTGGAGTTACATTTAATAAATCTACCTGTTCCGACTTACATACAAATTCAACTTAAGGATAAACCTACAGCCCCTATCTTATTCGTAACCTGGGGACTGCCTGTAGTAACCTTCAAACCCTCAAATTCAATTATTTTTGCTCTATTTACACTAACCAAACTCCCAATTCTGTGGTTTGCACTAATAGTAAATATTGTCTCTCTCCCTATATGAGATCAAAGTGGCTTGCTACCTAAATAAAATATAAATATCGGGCTCATTCCCTAAAAATGCTCTCAGTAATATTTCTTGCTTTTAAGGGGTTGTCTCACTACATTGATTCATCCTACCTCAGTCCTGTTTTCTTGGTTTCATTTTGAATTCAGGGGCGTGTTTACTGTCTTCTACTAGGCTGCAGTAGAAGCTAGGTCTGTAGCTATAGCAACCAGTGCAGGCAGCCTATCATGAGCGATCAAACAGGTCTGTATCTATAGCGACCTGAGGAGCTGATGCAGCCCATACAATAGGGGATATCTAGGAATAGGTAGGACACTGTTAATGGACACATATTGCAAAGTGACTTTTTTTTTGCAAGATCTTTAACTTAAAAAGTAATCCTTGTAGTGAGACGACCCCTTTAAGCGAATGTCTATTAAACCTCTGCAGCGGTTCCACCAGAGAGAAGGCTGTCTAATCTTAAAATTTAGCCCTAACCTCCACAACATGTTTCCCCATAAAAATGGCTTTTTCAGGGGATAGAGGTTTGGCCATAACAGGACAGCACTAATATACAAGAAAATGTCTGTTTATTACATATGGAATACTATATCAGCTACTTACCAGAGTGGGTGCTATAGTGAGTACAGAGGTCACATCGATACCAGGACCCTAAAGTCATTGAGGACACCAGCGTCAACGCTTGTGGCCTTCATGTTTTGTGTCACCTATCTACAATGCTCAAAAAAAATAAATAAAGGCAACACTTAAACAACACAATGTAACTCCAAGTCAACCACACTTCTGTGAAATCAACCTGTCCAGTTATGAATCAACACTGATTGTGAATTAATTTGTCCTTGTGTTGTGCAAATGGAACAGACAACAGATAGAAATGAAGGACAATTATCAAGACAACCCCTATAAAGGAGTGGTTCTGCAAGTGGTTACCACAGGTTACATAGTTAGTACGGTTGAAAGAAGACACGTGTCCATCAAGTTCAACCAAGGGTGTGGAAAATGTGGGTGATGGGAGAGAGACAAGAACTTTAAGCCCAGCCTCCCCCCTGTTTAATTACCTTGAACCCCACAAGGCAAGAACCAATCTGCTCCAGTGGAGACCGTATCTCTGACCCCAGAGCCTCCACCAGTCAGCATCCAGAATTTTACATGGCTACATACGCATTAATATTCTTTAATTACAGGTAGGTATCTAATCCTTTCTTGAAACTCTCTACAGTTCCTGCCGTGACCAGCTCCTCAGATAGCTATTCCACAGATTCACAGTTCTTACAGTGAAGAACGCTCTTCTCCTCTGGAGATTGAATCCTTTTTTCTCTAGTCGAAGGGAAGTCCCCTTGCTTTTGAGGGGGCTTCACTTGAAATAATTTTCCCCATACTTTTTTGTAGGGACCATTTATATATTTATATAAATTAAAACATGTCCCCCGAAGCCGTCTTTTCTCAAGACTAAACAAGTTTAATTCTACTAACCTCTCCTCACAACTAAGATGCTCCATTCCCCTTATAAGTTTGGTTGCTTGTCTTTGTACTCTCTCTAGCTCCATTACATCTCTTCTATAAACTGGGGCCCAGAACTGAACAGTATATTCTAAGTGAGGTCGCACCAATGCTTTATACAGCAATAGAATTACATCCTTGTCCCGCGAGTCCAGGCCTCTTTTAATACACGCCAATATCTTACTTGCCCTAGAGGCAGCTGATTGACATTGCATGCAAATTTTGTAGTCTATGATTCACAAGAACCCCAGATCTTCTCAACAAGTGATTCTCCATGTTTTTCTCCCCCTAGGGCATATGATGCCTGTAGATTAATTTCTCCCAGATGCAGAACCTTACATTTATCCACATTGAACCCCATTTGCCAAGTGGATGCCCCAAACACTGTGTCCAGGTCTGCTTGCAATTTTTTGAGTATCTTCCATAGATTGCACTACCCTGCATGCTTGGTGTCATCTGCAAAATAGAAACCGTGCCCTCGATCCCTTCCACTATAAACGTTAAAAAAATACATTAAATAAGAGAGGACCTAATACTGCGGCACACCACTCACAACTGGAGACCACTCAGAGTAGGAGTCATTTACCACTACTCTCTGAGTACGATCCAGCAGCCAGTTTTTAATCCAATTACACACTGTTATCTCTAACCCAGTGGATTCTAATTTACCCAACAAACGCTTATGCGGTACAGTGTCAACGGTCATTGTTCTCATCCTTTTTGATTGTGTCATGGTCACTTTTGCGTGATGTCATTACTCTAAACCCTAGAGGTAGCACCTCAAGAGGCGGTGTCTACAACACACAGAAATTGCTTATGTCATTGTTCTTTACCCTAGAGGTAGCACCCCAAGAGGCGGTGTCTACAACCCACAGAAGTTGCTTATGTCATTGCTCTTTACCCTAGAGGCGGTGTCTACAACCTACAGAAATTGCTCAGGTAGATCAGCTCATCCAGGATGGCACATCAATGCGAGCTGTGACAAGAAGATTAGCTGTATCTTTCAGCACAGTGTTCAGAGCATGGAGCAGATGATACCAGAAGACATAAAGGTGGCCGTAGAAGGTACTGTTACTTATTCAGTGTTCAGTTTTTATTATTCAGATCGGAGGCTGAGATCCTCTGATCCCAGGTATCGAGCCTAGATGATGTGGCGTAGGTGCCGTGATGTGATGAGGTTATCAATAGTGCCTGCTCCACTTCCTTTACCAGGCCACGAGCCAATTGGTAGGTTTATGGCCTAGTAGACACTGACACTGGCGTCCCAAAGCAGGCATTCTCACGCTGTCAACGCTGGATTCAAAAAGAGGTTCTGGCGGGGCAACAGGGGCAAGGTATTATTTTTAATTGGTTGGGTCTGTATACCTATCGGATTACTGGGGGAAGACCTTTTATACCTACCTACCAGTGGGTCTATGTACCTAATGGGTGGCCCTTTATACCTTCCTCTTTGGGGTCCTATATTACCACCTACCTACTGGGGGCCCCATATACCTAACGACTGGGTGACCTATGTACCGCTCTACTGGGGAACCCTATGTACCTACTTATTGGAGTGTGGAGGGTCTTTATACCTTAATACTGGGGAGACCTTTTATTTACCTATTACTGAGGGGAACCCTATACTGAATGGGGACATAACCTACTTGACAGGAAGAGTCTGCCCACTTACCTGACTAAGTTTTAAGGTCTAACCCACCTTAGAGGAGCATCTATGTATCTGCCTGCCTAATTTTTTTTGGGGGGGAGAGAGGGTGGCGGGGGTTGACTGACTAATAGATGGGGTGTGTGTCGTGTCTAGCTACTGGTGGCACAAACAGAAGTCCTATTTGGTTGGGGGAATTTTCACTGTATGGGGTACAATTAGTGTGTGAAGTGCCAAGGGGGACATTATTACCATTAGCTACAGATGGGGAGTTTGTACAGTGGTAGGAAGTGGTAGGGAAGTGCTGGTAATTGAGGAGTTTAACATGTTTGTATGGTAAATGCTGCAGGGATGATTTGGGGCAGGGAAAAGTCATTACAGTAGTCTGGAACAGATGGAGGAAGAAAAGGAAAAGTGAGCAACTCATCTGAGAAGACGCCACTTGTGAGTCCCTGGATGTAACTGCACTGTAATTACTTATATGTCTGCAGATCCTATGTATATTGGTATCTACCACTATGTGGACACAGACTACATCAGGGATTTTCTATTGCTACCTACACAGCACTGGTTACAGTCAGATATTCGGCAGACTCTAAATACTTTAGAATCCACCATAAATCTGACCATAAACTAGTTCTGAGTAGACAAAGCCTTAGTGTAACGGTTTATTTTCAGTAAGAGTATGATGGTTTTATTCAGTCTCTTTATGGTGGTGATGGTGGGCTGTTTATCATGTCCCCCTGTGTCCTCATCACCTCCCCCCTCCTCAGGATCACACAAGTCACCTGTGTCTGGATCCTGTATGTCATGTTAAACAGCTCTTTTATATATATAGTTGCCACTAATTTAATGACTATTTAGACCCTCACTGGCACCATATGCCGGTCTCCAATCCCGGTCCACAGTAATCCAAGAATAATGTTATGGGCCATGTAAAATTTTAAACTTTATTTAGACGACTTCCTAAAAGCATTAAACGTCAAACATGTAAAAAACATGTACAAAACAAGAGGGTACTTATATTTAGTTGCGGGGAAGACCCCGTTCAACAGCGAGTCCTGTAACAGCAGAGGAGCGATGTCTTTGTTGTCTAAGTCCATACGACTTCACCATCCCTCTCTGTATGGCCGCGTGGTAGATACCATTCGTCGGCGTCCAATGCATACAGGATCCCGTACGAAAGCCCACAGTTAGGGCGGACGAAGGAGAACTCGGAGACCGAGCGGAGCTGTCAGCGTGCGTGCGACGTTTCGGGGAGGCTCCTCCCCTTTCTGAGAGCCTCCCCGAAACGTCGCACGCACGCTGACAGCTCCGCTCGGTCTCCGAGTTCTCCTTCGTCCGCCCTAACTGTGGGCTTTCGTACGGGATCCTGTATGCATTGGACGCCGATGAATGGTATCTACCACGCGGCCATACAGAGAGGGATGGTGAAGTCGTATGGACTTAGACAACAAAGACATCGCTCCTCTGTTGTTACAGGACTCGCTGTTGAACGGGGTTTTCCCCGCAACTAAATCTAAGTACCCTCTTGTTTTTTACATGTTTTTTACATGTTTGACGTTTAATGCTTTTAGGAAGTCGTCTAAATAAAGTTTAAAATTTTATATGGCCCATAACATTATTCTTGGATGTTAAACAGCTCCTCAATGTGTCTCATCTTCCAGGACAGCTCGTCCTTCTTTATTTCCAGCTGCTGGATCAGAGCGGAGGATGAGAGTGATACTTTCTTTTGCCCAGCTGTGCTATTTAAGTAATATAAAAAGAGGTGAACAATCCCTCTAAAGGGTTAAGTGAATGGGTGGAACTACGAGTTTTCTGTTTATCCAGCATGCAACAGGCTAGTTTCATTTCTTCCTTCCTCTGTCGGCCATGGCGTCTGTTGGTGTGAGAGACGCGCTGCTCTGCTCCATCTGTTTATGTATTTTTAAGGCTCCTGTGATGCTGAGATGTGGACACAACTTCTGCCGGCTCTGTATTGATCGTGTGCTGGATACACAGGACGAGGCTGGAGTTTATTCCTGTCCTGAATGCAGAGAAGAGTTTCAGCAGCGGCCTGCACTGATGAGGAACATAGCTCTACATAATGTAGCAGAACGTTTCCTGGTTACTCAGCGAGATCAAGAGGAGATCACCGGGATCTGCTGCACTTACTGTGTGGACTCTCCTGTACTTGCTGTGAAATCCTGTCTGCTGTGTGAGGCTTCTCTGTGTGATAAACACCTGAAAGGGCACTACACTACGTGGAAATCCCTAAAGAAGCATTTATGCTATCTATCATACATGAGATCACGTTGAAAGTCGTGGGCAGCTTAAACATCTTTTGATCAAAATATGTGAACCGAGAGTCTCAAAGTTTTTTCATGTATGATAGATAGCATAAATGCTTCTTTAGGGATTTCCACGTAGTGTATTGCCCTTTTTGCAGTAGTGTGCCACTGGCGGCGGTCTGTGTGTGTACATGTATAATTACATGTGTGCCGCAGCCCTGCCAGTGGCACCCAGGTTTGCATACGTTTTTTTCAGAAATGTTTTTGTGTGCAGAAACATACGTTATACTTGGTGTACATTGATTTTAACCTATATGGGAAGGAAGGGGTGCTTCCATTTTGGGTTTCTGCACCCGCCCACTCTAACAGGCTGTCATAAGAAGTGCAGCTTGCAAGTCTGGTGTGTTTTCTTATATTTTTTTCTCTCTGTATAATGGAGGTCGGTTGACCCAGTGAGAGGCCGCGAATTGGCTCTATTGAGAGGTAAGGATAGTGTAGGACTGCCCGATTTTGAGATCATGTTGAAAGTCGTGGGCAGCTTAAACATCTTTTGATCAAAATATGCGAACCGAGAGTCTCAAAACACCTGAAAGTTCCCATCAAATCAGGAGAACACGTTTTATCCGAACCCAGCACTTCCCTGGAGAACAGGAAATGTTCTGTCCATAAGGAGCTCCTGGAATATTACTGCACTGAGGACGCTGCTTGTATCTGTGTGTCCTGCAGATTGGATGGAGATCACCGAGGACACCGGGTGGAGATGCTGGATGAGGCCTCTGAGAACAAGAAGAAGAAACTGAGAAATGTTCTCCAGAAACTGATCAAAAAGAAAAAAGAGACTGAGGAAAGAGTCCAGAGTCTGGAGGAGTGAAGGAGAAAAGATCAAGAGAAAGCAGCTGGAGAAGCCGAGAGAGTCACTGCTCTGTTTACAGACATCAGGAGACGGCTGGACGACCTGGAGAAGAGGGTCCGGAGTGAGATCTCCAGGCAGGAAAAGGAAGTATCACTCTCATCCTCCGCTCTGATCCAGCAGCTGGAAATAAAGAAGGACGAGCTGTCCAGGAAGATGAGACACATTGAGGAGCTGTGTAACATGACGGATCCACTGACTGTCTTACAGGATCCAGACACAGGTGACTTGTGTGATCCTGAGGAGGGGGGAGGTGATGAGGACACAGGGGGACATGATAAACAGCCCCATGATGTAGATGATCTGGATGTGGCTGGGATCTCACACATTCCACACATTATGTGACATAATAACAGGTATAAGGAGCGGGATCTATGTGGGGGATCCTGCAGACATATTACTGGATGTAAACACAGCTGGTTATTATATCCTTATATCAGACGACCTGAAAACTGCAACCAGGACACAAGAGAAGCAGAATCGTCCAGAAACAGCAGAGAGATTCCAGTGTCCTCAGGTGATGAGCAGGAGGGGATTCTCCTCAGGGCGACATTACTGGGATGTGGAGAGCAGGGGATCAGATTGGTGGAGGGTGGGGATGTGTCATCCCAGTATAGACAGGAGGGGGCGTCAGTCAGTCATTGGGGACAATAACAAGACCTGGAGTTTGTGGAGGTGTAATAATCAGTATTCAGTGAGACATGACAGGAAAGAGATCTGGTTATCTGGTAAACTCTCCAGTGATAGAGTCAGGATCTGTCTGGATTATGAGGCCGGGCTCCTGTCCTTTTATGAGCTGTGTGACCCCAAAGGTCCCAGTTTAAGCCATGTGAACATAGCCTAAGAGGCAAAAAAAGCATAAAAAGCAAGAGGCAGAGTACAGGAGGCATGGACAGTCATTTACAGCAGCTGTAGGGTGGGCCCCTAAAATAAACTCCACCGGTGGGCCCATACAAACCCTAGAATCAACTCCACCTGTGGGCCCTAGACACCCCAGTCCGACACTTGTCAATGTACTGGGCCGGTGGGAAATTCCAAAACCAACAGCGATTTTTTAGAGCAAACCCGTGACAAAAACCTCGGTGCAGCGAAGTTAAAATATATTCACTTTTCCGATGGTATTTTAACTATGTTGTGTAGACCCGGCCTTATAAAAGACCTTTCTGTAATGTATACATTTTTATAGAAATTGAAACAGAGCTGCACCATGCGCGTCCATCTGTTAAAAACGGAAAGTTTACACAACATAAGCATCAAAAACAGATGCCAAATGAATATATACTGCAGCAATGCATGTATCCACTGAAGTCTATGCTCATACACACATTTCACTATATGCTAATAAAACCGAAAAAAAGCAACAACGTTTATGTCTCCTATTTGGTTTGATGTGATGTGAATTTAGCCTTAGGAAAAAGATTCATTGAAAGAAGTCTGACCAGCGACTGGTGACAGCACCGGGAAGGGAATCTGATTATTGAATACAGGCAGTCCCCGGGTTATGAACGGGATAGAGACTGTAGGTTTGTTCTTTAGTTGAATTTATATGTAAGTCGGAAAAGTTTAGAGTCACAAACCATAGGATATATATATATTATAATATATATATATATATATATATATATGTAAAGGACATTTTATGGCAGCTGCAGTGACTTATCTCAAAGGATGGCAAATGTGGCCTGCTGGGACTTGTGGAACTAGAAGTCCCAGCATGCCCCATCAGCCATCTGTGTCAGTATCATTGCTCTGTTCTCCCCCCTCATCCCTCTCTCTTACATTTAAACTTCCTGTTTCGTCTCCTGGAAGTTCAGGACCTGCAGTGACATCATAGTCACATGACTTCCCAGGAAAGGTCCTTCACCCCCCACCAGGGCTGTTTCTTGGGGTGGGCGGGGCTCGGGAACATCCATAGCGACCCCCTCCCCACCTTTCACTGCACTCGTCACCTGCTCCGCCTGCCCTTAGGAACAGCGAGGGGGGGAGCTGCAGCAATGACTTCCGCTAGGTCTTATTTTCAGGAAGGCCTTATATTTCTAAGCTTGAAAAAAATTGCAGAGGGTCTTATTTTTGGGTAAACACGAACAGTACAGTGGGGGAAAAAAGTATTTGATCAGCCACCAATTGTGCAAGTTCTCCCACTTAAAAAGATGATAGATGCCTGTAATTAACATCATAGGTCGACCTCAACTATGAGAAACAAAATGAGAAAACAATTCCAGAAAATCACATTGTCTGATTTAGAAAGAATTTATTTGCAAATTATGGTGGAAAATAAGTATTTGGTCGCCTACAAACAAGCAAGATTTCAGGCTCTCAGACCTGTAACTTCTTCTGTAAGAGGCTCCTCTGTCCTCCACTCATTACCTGTAGTAATGGCTCCTGTTTGAACATGTTATCAGTATAAAAGACACCTGTCCACAACCTCAACCAGTCACACTCCAAACTCCCCGAAGGTGAAGACCAAAGAGCTAGCGAAGGGCACCAGAAACAAAATTGTAGCCCGGCACTAGGCTGGGAAGACTGAATCTGCAACAGGCAAGTAGCTTGGTGTGAAGAAATCGACTGTGTGAGCAATAATAAGAAAATGGAATACATACAAGACCACTGATAATCTCCCTCCATCTGGGGCTCCATGCAAGATCTCACCCTGTGGGGTCACAATGATCACAAGAACGGTGAGCAAAATTCCCAGAACCACACGGGGGGACCTAGTGAATGACCTGTAGAGAGCTGGGACCAACGTAACAAAAGGCTACCATCAGTAACACTACGCCACCAGGGATCCTGCAGTTCCAGACGTGCCCCCCTGCTTAAGCCAGTACATGTCCAGGCCCGTCTGAAGTTTGCTAGAGAGCATTTGGATGATCCAGAAGAGTATTGGGAGAATGTCATATGGTTCAGATGAAACCAAAGTAGAACTGTTTGGTAGCAACGTCGTGTTTGGGGAGAGAGAATGCTGAGTTGCATCCAAAGAACACCATACCTACTGTGAAGTATGGGGTTGCAACATCATGCTTTGGGGCTGTTTCTCTGCAAAGGGACCAGGACGACTGATCCGTGTAGATGAAAAAATGAATGGGGCCATGTATCGTGAGATTTTGAGTGCAAACCTCCTCGCATCAGCAAGGGCATTGACGATGAAACGTGGCTGGGTCTTTCAGCATGACAATGATCACAAGCACACCGCCAGGGCAATGAAGGAGTGGCTTCGTAAGAAGCATTTAAAGGTCCTGGAGTGGCCTAGCCAGTCTCCAAGATCTCAACCCCATAGAAAACCTTTGAAGGGAGTTGAAAGTCCTGTGTTGCCCAGCGACAGCCCCAAAACATCACTTACAGAAAACGTTTGACCTCTATCATTGCCAACAAAGGATATATAACAAAGTAATTTAGATAAAGTTTTGTTATTGACCAAATACTTATTTTCCACCATGATTTGCAAATAAAATCTGTCCAAATCAGACAATGTGATTTTCGGGATTTGTTTTCTCATTTTGTCTCTCATAGTTGAGGTCGACCTATGATGTCATTTACAGGCCTCTCTCATTATTTTAAGTGGGAGAACTTGCAAAATTGCTGGCTGACTAAATAGTTTTTTCCCCACTGTATGTGTGTGTATACATTGTAGTAGTCACCGGCTCTTATATATACAACTCTCCGGGCTCCTCTTCCTCCTCTGTGGTTGGAGCTGCAGCTTATTGACGACAGTGGAGGTTTGAACAAACCTGCAGTGTAATGGGGCTGTTTCTCGGAATGGGCGTGGCTTGTGACCATCTGTGGCCCCTCCCCTATTTAATGCACTGGGCACCCTGAGCGGTCGCCCATCCAGCCCACCCCCAAAAAAAACAGGGCTGGGGAGGAGAATTTTACTCATTTTGCTAGCTTACATTGGGACCCAAAAGCTTCAAGATACACCCCAGGTGGGGTCCCTTAATCAGGGCCATGTTGTCCTAGGTCCTTTGAAGGCCCAGCAACACCTCCATCAATGTATTTAGTTCATGAATTCCAACTACTAATAATCCTAGAACGTCTAACATAGAAACACAATTTATTTCTAGTTATTGCCAGCAGGGGCTGCACTGCTTTATATATTGAGCAACTAAACTGTCTCACTTTATGGCTGCTGCATTAAAGGGGGTTTTTGCAGATACATTTAAAGGTGCAGGCAAAGCATGAAAGCAGTGAGGAAGGTCAACTAGTTGTGAAACCCAATCCACTCAGCTGGGTCACACCAGTCCCATGCTCGTTGTACTCCATAGATGAGCCTGTCTGCCCTTGCCTCTAGGCCAGCTGTGCCTATCTGCCCTCAGTCCTATCTTGAGCAGAAATTTGAGCAGAAAAGATGGCCACCAATGACACTGGAGACCTCAAAGAGAGTGCTATGAATCAACCAGGTCAGTTACCCTTGCCAGTCATCTAGCACGCAGACCACACTGATGTAAATGGTTACAGATGGTCTGCTATGACACATGGTTGCCTCTTACCTCCCTTAAATGTACCTGGAGTTGTGCGACATTCATCATCCGGGTCCGTAGGTCATTGGTTACAATGAAGCAGTCATCAGTGTGTGATGGAGCCAAAGGACATTCACTTCTTTGCCTTTCTGTGACTCTTCCAGTCTCTCTGTGTGCTGTCCCATCTATGGCTCCCAATTGTGTTCAATTTATTTAATGGGCATTTACTGTTATGTCTGTTGTACACCATGTTTAGTATGTTATACTGCCACCCTGTAGCCACTGTTTGTAAATGGATATGTAAACCATGATGATGTAATTCCCATGTGTCTTTGCTTCTCTGTTACTCTGTTCGGTGAGGTACATCCTGTCACATTTCTGCTGTATCTCCATTTTGACCAGACATGTTACACAAAGTTGGAGAAGATAATTTGTTTTGACCTCTATGTCAGCTCTCAAGTCAGTAAAAGTACCTAAAGAACATCCATTGCATCTTCCTCCCTGGAACTCCACATGCAACTGGTGTTGCTAGGGAATAAATATACTAGATAGATGTTTCACTATCTACCATTCGCTTGTACATAGAGTGCTGCTCACACTTATCAGAGGCTTCTATAACATACATTGGTGGCAGAATACTCTGTATCGCTGTTGCAACTTGCTGATGACACTCTGTGGCCTTTTAAGCTCAGTGGCCACTTCTGTCTGAGAGCATTCGCCTTGGCGATGTACGGTTGATCAATTGTAAGGCGTTGTCTTGATCTCAGGATGTCAAACTGTGAACAGCATGATGAGGAGGATGGTTTAAATCCCAATTCAAACTGATCACCTAAATTTATTGGGGGATTCAGGGATCAACAACCCTCTGTGAATTTTTGCATTAAGATCCTTGTTAGAGATCAGCAAGTTGAGCACAAAACAAAGTTTTGTGGCATGGTTGGCATTGAGCTAGCTGTGAGCCTTCCATGCACGAGAATGAGGAGAACAATGTTTGCAGTCGTCTTCCTCATTCACTTCTATGGGAACTCCTGAATATAGCTGAGCACGTAAACTATATTTGGAACTCTCATAGGAATGAATAAGGCGGACGTCCGCAAGCGCCGCCATCCTCATTCTCATGCACGGTCCGCTCACAGCTCACTAAACTTTAAGAAATGGACCCATTTAGTCATTTTTTAAAAATTTTTCAAGAACTTTTATGTTCATCCTGAAATGTTAACCAAAAGCCAAACATCCCTAACTTTTTGTGAGTAGTGCAATTCATATCTATCATCTATGTAGCTATCTATGCCATTTATCTATTCCATATATTTTAGACATCTAAAGATTTCTATCTGTGTATAATGCTACTTTGACATCTGTTTCCTGCTTCTTACAACCTAGGACACCGAGACAGAGGAAAGCTAGGGGCTCCATTACCCATGTGAAAAGGATCAACGGAAAGGGACAACATCGGTGTGCACCATTATTCATTGGTTTGCTCCAAGACAATCATTCATCTTGGCAGGAGTATAGACGTAAAGGGCTACGTTTGTCTGCACAATAGGATCTAACATTTTCTAAGCTTGGAGGCCTTAAAACAAAATTGCTCAGTTCTAAAGCAATGGCAGGAACACTTAGTAAGAGGTGTAATGGTAAGATGGATCACTAAAAGGAGGATAGCACCCATGTCCTTCCTAGGTCTACTGAGTAAAGAGAAAATGTCAGTTTTTTGGAGTCAACCTCTTTAGGAGAGAAAACCAGAAGGTTACATTTCTGATAACCCATACATAAGTGGTGTAGACTGGATGCCCTCTTTTACAGACGGCCCCTGTATTCTTTCCACGGTATTCTGTAGGAATTTTCTGGGTGACAGCTACAGAGTGGGTACAATGGACTGGCTGATACAGTGTGCCACTATGCTAACAGGAGCGGTAATAGGAGCATCCTTAAAAGGTAGTAGATTGTTAAGTGTCTGTGTAAGAAAAAAGCCGGGACCTGGGCATCTGGGATGCAAGCTTGTCCTTCAGCAGAAAGCAGGTGGTGATGCGACAAGAAGCCAGAAGATGTGGAGCTTGGTGGAGATGGTAAGGTCAGCATTAAAAGGGGTTGTCCGCCTTACTTTATTAAAATTTCTTTATGGTTCTGACGACCTTCTAAATAAATTACCTTTCAGCTCAGCTCTAGTGCTGCTGCCATCCTCCTCCTCTGCCAGTTTTTACCAGAACTGGCCGTTATGGTGGCAGAGAGCAGAAGTGTAGCATTATAATAGGTAAGTGAGTGCAATAATTTGCTGGAGTTATAAAACACTCCTAAAAAAAACAACCACTGTCTGTCGCTTATGTGTAACTGCTATGTGCAGAATCTCCAGTGTATCCTTTGAGATGCAGCTTCTCCAGTGTATCCTTGAGTTTCGCTTCCGATAATTTTTTTTTTTGCCTATGGAGAAAAAATGGGCCAAAAAGTGCTGGAATGCTTAAGGGCCACGCTTTTCCTTTTAAAATCATTTTTTTTTTTAGGAGAAAGTCTGCTAAAAATGGCTGATTTGGACTATTTTGTGGCACCCTGGTTTTCACTATCACATTATCTTGCAAACAATTATTTTGCCACATTTTGCCCATTTATAATCTTAAAGACGACCTATATCCTGTTTTTTTCATTCATTCACCTAGTTTAACCTCCTATTTTAACCCCTTACCAAAATTTGATGTAAACATATTCAAGAGGGTTAGGATGTTCGGAGCGGGCCCATTCGCTGAGCCCACTTCATTGTGGCCGTCCCAGCTTTAATTACGCGAACCCGCCGCAAAACATCGGGGGTGCAGTCTGACAGGCTTGCTGCATACCCAAATAGCAAAGCTACCACCACACGTTAAACAATCCCTTTTTCTTAGGGATACAATAATGGCTTGGAGGGAATACAGAAGACAATGTGGTCTTTCTTGTTAAATTTTCAGGTTAGAGATCAGGTTAGAGTGTGAGATCAGAGTGACTTGCTACCTGAATAAGATATAATCTATAATTCTCGGGTTATTTCTGCTCTATTTACACTATTCAAACACTCAATTCTATGGTTTGCACTACAGGCAGTCCCTGACTTACACCGTTCCGACTTACATTTGTTCTACAGTAACAAACGGAAACTTAAGAAGCTTGCTGGCACTTGCAGTTCCACGTTCCGCAGCAGATGGTAGCTGTGGAACGACAAGTTCCAGCATGCCACGCGCCATAAGTGAAAATGAGGTGAAATCTTCAAACAGGGGCACTGCCCGCAAAAAAAATAAAAAAACCCCTACCTGCACATCTAAAAGTAAAAAAAAATCTTTTGTGTGGAGTTACATTAAAAAATTACTTGTTCCGATTCATAAAAATTTTCAACTTAAGAACAAACCTGCAGTCCCTATCCCGTTCTTAACCTGGGGACTGCCTGTAGTAGTAACCTTCAAAACCTCAAATTCAATTACTATGCATGCAGCTGTTCCAATCTGTCCACGATACTCAGACACCCACTTCTACAACTTGCACTAGTAATAAATAGTATATCTTTACCTGTGTAAGATCACAGGGGTGGCTGCCTAAATAAGATACAACTCTTGAGTTATTTTTGCTCTATTTACACTATTCAAACTCCCAATTCTGTGGTTTGCATTAATAGTAAATATTGTCTGTTTCCCTATATGAGATCACAGTGGCTTGCTACCTAAATAAAATATAAATATCGGGCTCATTCCCTCAAAGCCTCAGTAATTTTTCTTGCTTAAAAAGAAACCTGCACAGGGTTTTTTACCCCCTTACTGGGGACGTTAATAGAAAGTACCTCAAAGGGCTATATGTCCTTGGGGGTTCAAATAATTTTAAAAAATAAAAAAGGTGCACGAGAAGACAATCCCAAACATCCCTTTGCTAGAAAGTCTTTTGATTTTATTCAAAAAATGGGGTTTTTTATCCCTTTTTGCAAATGGTAGAAAAGAAGGCTCAATTACCTGGTTTGTGGGGGGTCTTTTTGCACGTCTTACTAGGGCCCACTCCTCCAGTTTGGGAAAAGCTGAAAAAAGGGTGTAACTTCTGACAGGCCCATCTTGGTTAAACGACAATCTATCAAACTACTACAGGCAGCCATTTGTTAACAAATTAATACAAAAGATATACCTACAGCTTTTACATCGTATTATATGTTTTGCCTATTATTTATAAAATATGTATAGTGGGTTATCTAACTAATACATTAAATAGAGACACAAAGGATCACAGATATAAAACCCTTTGCCCCCATCCACAACACCCCCCCTTGAGACTTGTTCTCATTTTTATCTTCCCTATCCCTTTCCCTATTCCTCTTTTCCCTTTTTTGTCTTTTGGGGAAAGTACCTCGCCCGAAAAGGGCGGCCCGTAGTCCCTGATACGCCTAGCTCCCCTACACTTTATGGTCAAATTTTTTTGAGAACATCATTTCAGAGGGGAGTAGATGACTTTTCGGAGCACTTTGACGTAAATGGCTCTCAGAATAGTGTCTTAATGCCCATCATCATAGGTGTGGGTTTTGGGACACTGAAGGGTGTGGTGTTCGCTGTCATCTAGGGCCCCGGGCCCCTGGCAACTTTTTCTCAGATGGGTAGCCCTGTCCACAGCTTTCACAAATATTTTCCCTCAAACAAGGGAAAACACAATAGAAAATTTAGAGCAAGAATTGCACACAATCAATATGGCAATACCTTCTGGGCAAGCATTCCCTCCCAAACCCTTAAACCATGAAGTGAACCCTTTTCCCGGGGTGATCTATGCCTGAGTTACGCGAAATTCTTCTGAGAGATCATCGAGCTTTCTAAGGCCACAGTGCCCTTCCCCATTGGGCCCCTGTGTTATCTGGGAAAAAAGTACAGCAGGTGTAATTCCTGGGTAGACGGGTTTTATCAGTAGCAGAGATTCAAACACAGCGGCCACCGGGTTTTCCTTTCCTTAAACTATAGGGCCCCCCTTGGGCCCCTATAGCATCAATTACACGGGGGGTCAAACCCTGCCCTTTTGGAGGTTTTCCCTTTCTCCTCCTGACTCTGATTGGTCCTATCTTTGCCCCCTCACTAAATATATAGGACCCCCGACATAATCCCTCCATCAGTCTGCTGAGGGGTTTTTAAATATTTAGCGTTAGGGCATACTTTCTCCGGATTCCCTATTCTGACAGGCCCCTGTCTTTAAAACCTCATCTGTGATAGGGTTTTTTCCCTGTTTATCTTCCTTTTTTAAGGGGCAGTCCGTCTATCCCCCCCATCTTTCCCCTGTGTTCCAACCCCACAGCCCCCCAGAAATAGCAAGAGGCCCCCAGTACTCCCCTCAAAACCCCAATATATGCTGGGTTCGACCAAGAGTTAAAGAAAACATAACACTTAACGTCAAAAAACCAGCATCTGCCTCATCCCCGGGGGCTGGGGCATTTTGCAGGGAAAGGGGGACCCAGTTGGGCTTTCCTCCCACCTTGACAGAGTGGTCTGGTCAGCAGGATTTTTGTTGGCCCCTCAAACCTTGGCTTGGGGTTTTACACACAAACTTTTCACGTAGACCCAGTTACGGCTGTAGCTTTGAGCGCAACGTTGGATTGGAAGGGAAAAACTCTAAAAAACATTATAAAAAATTTTTAAAAACCCTGCATCAAAAAGGGGGGCATAGCATGTTTTGTAGTACAATGCTAGGGAAATATGCCCTAGCCTTGGGCACGCCAAACGGATTCATAGGGCAGAGAGCTAACACCCCCGGGCTTGCCTGCTCTAAACCAAGCTATGGGCGGGCTGCGGTCAGGGCTGACTGTTTCTTTGCCACTTTTTGCGCCCTGTTTCAGGTCCCGTTCCATGTCCCCATTGCACTACAGCTGGGTATAGTGCCCATGGCAACAGGGTGCCCCCTACTCCATATAGCCCGTCTTTTTTCGTTCTTTTTGGCTCTCTTCTTTTTCCAGTTTTCCTTTCCTCCAGTGAGTTTGTTCCGCATTTTGGCCAGCAATTCCTTCGGGTTGGGTGCGATTTTTCCCCCGCACCTCTGACGTGTTTTGCTTCCCCTTTTTCCACCCCCTGCGGCCTGTGTGGCTGCTTGTTCGCCAAGTGTTTTCGTCTTCGTATTTGTTTTCCCATGAGCCTTATTTTTGTATAGTCATTGTCCGGGCAGAAACAGGCCCCATCAGGCCCCCAATGGCTTGCCCATGTTTCACGGGGGTTTCCCCCGCACCGTGAAAAAATCCTTTGCCTTCCAAAAAGGTCCACTAAAGTATCTTGTCCGACATGTGTTGGCCATTTTCCCTCTGCCAACTCATGCTGCCGTCTTTTTGGGGCTACTTATGCAAGGGCAGATTTTTCTTCCCCAACACTGCGTGTAGTCTCACGGCAAAATCCGTTGAAATCGTCCTGCACTGTCTCAAATCTGGACCCATCCACAAAAAAAAACCATACAGGGTTCAAATGAAAAAAAACTCCTCTTCATGACTTCAAAGCAATCATGGGTTTCTTTATGTACACCCATTCTTCCCATTCCTTTCATCCCTTCCCCCCTTGAGAAAGGGGAAAGTAAAGGGGGCGGATGAAAAAACAACAGCGCAAAAGTGACGTTATCTGGCAGGAGGGGAGAACACTGAAGCCTGAGACGCTGTGCTGACGAGAGAAGCCGGGGTTTGGGGAAGGCGGAGATTTCACTGGAGCCAGAAGGATGAGGGTGTCCGACTACGAATCCCTGTTTTATCCCCGCGCATTGGGCTCAAATACGCTGTAAAAATGGGAAATTCCTCCCTTGCAGTGGGTCCCCCTCTTTTTGGTATCCCAACTGGTCTGTTTTTTCCTGCGTGGCCGGGGGCTAGAACCCAGGGCATGTCCTTCCCCCTTTCCCATACAAAAAATTTTAAGGGCTTCTGGTAGCTGGGATGCCCATGCAGGGCAGGCAATAGCTTTTTCCCCCGCTTTGGAAGGCTCTAAACATTTCCCCAGGTGAATGGAGTTGTCTTCATGTCATACCAGAATTGCAGAAGTGGATATCCCTGTCCTATGGATTGGGGTTCAGGAATGGACAGCATCAGAACAGGGGCCCATTCTAGCTTGTGGTGTTCTCCCCTTCTTGATTTTCGGGAGGGGGGGGGAACCGGGGGTTTCCCGCTCTGTTTCGGTTCAAAAGTAACGGTGGGCTTGGCTTGTAGGCCCGGGGCCTCAATGTGTCCCCCCATCACAGGGGCAAAAGGGTTTTATCCCCCATATCCTGCAGGCAATTGCCTCGATGCCTTTTTTTCAACTAAACACCACATCTGTTGGGAGGTCTTGTATCAGGGCCCAACCATCTTTAGCTGCTTCCTATGGGTTTTCCCGCAGGCCCCCACAAAGGCACTGGTCGCATCCGGCATGTGGCTTCTCAAAGGGAAAAAACCTAATCAGAGAAATCGAGTTACCATGCTGTAAATTTTTCCACTGTTTCCCCTTTTTCCTGAGTGAAGTCTTCTGCAATGCCTGATCTGAAAGTCTGTCCCCGCCCCCTTGTTTCAGCTGTTCACAAACATTCACTCTGGGGGCAGCAGTGACCCCATCCATATCGATGGCTTATGAGGGATTTTGGGCCCCAAAAGCCCGCTAATCCCCCCTTTAACCCCTTTTCAAGGGCCATAAATCTTTGTAATGCTGTGAGTTTTGCTTTCTGCGCTATCTTTCTGGGAAAAAGGGCATAGTTTTTTCTCAGGGCCCCGGGAATTCACCCGTTAAAACAGAGGTTGACTTGGGGGGAATGTACATAATATGTTCGGGCCTTTTCACCCCTCCCCCCTTTAAGTGAGGCCTGTGAGATAAGGGGGTTGCCGTAGTCAATTCCTGAGCCCTCTCCATGGTCACCTGATACTCCTCCAGTGTCCTTCTCGGGGTGTGCATGCATGGGTCAGTGGTTGTTCTTTTCCCCCTCCCGTCATCCTCATCGTTAGAGCCTGCCCCACTGTATCTTCTCCTCCCCGTACCCCTGAGGTTCTCCACTGTAGGGGTGGGCCCCGGGGCTGGCACCTATTCCCCAGTATCGCTTTCCATCATTGGGGCAACATTTCTGGTGGACCTCTTGGTCCTGGAATGTTAACCCCGGAAGGGGCGGGCATTAACCCGAAAGGGGGATGTGGGCATGGGAAAGGGGGGGGCATTGGCGCAAAGGTTCAGGAGTCTGGGGGTACCCGGCAGGGGGGAGAGCAGGGGTGGGTTTCGGGGGAGGGGGACTTTTCACAGGTGGGTTGGGTTTTTGGGCGTGTTTCCCATTGTTGGGAGCAGTTTGCTACACCCCCGACTTGCTCCCACCCCCAAACAATCCCTCCCATTACAGGCCGGGACAGTATTCACACTTTCCTTTTTTCAGAAACTTTTCCCCGGGGGGGTGATACACATAGGGAGCTCACCCCCAGGGGCCCCCCTTCCTATAATCCATCAATTTCACTGTACCAGGATTCGCCATCAACAACTTCCAAAATCCTTCAATCTACCTTTTTTCTGATTATCCCTCAGACATTTTTCCCTTCTTTATCACAAAAACTTTCTGAGGTCTTAAATCACATTCACTCTTGCAAAAATTTTTCAAATCTTCACGTATTCTTCCTATCAACAATGGACTTTATCTAACATTCTTACACCTAAAAAAAGCAGAGGGGGCGTCACAAACCAAAACTCACAAAACCAAAATTTTGTTATTTCTGCAAGACACACACAACACGACAGACTTTTATCAAAAAGTTTAAAAAACCCATTTCGCAGTGTCCAGCCTTCCCTACACCAAGGGAAAACCTGAATTCATGATTTCCACATCAAAAGAATTCTCAAATTTTTCACAAGATGCTTTTTTTTCCCCCAAGCCCGCTGACCATCCTCTGCTCCACCCAGGGGCTTTTGATCTCCCGGTTTCCCCAGGGGGAAATTTTCAAAAACCACAGAGCATTTCTGCTCGTTCTCACGGCTTAACCCTTGCGTCCCCCGCTCTGCTTTCAATCAATTTTCCCAAAAAATTCAAACACATAAAACAAAAATACCCACAAAGGGGTTAATTTACAGGGCATAGGGTTTAATAGCATGGGCCGACTGTTGCCCGTCTGCGTGATTAAAAATAACCGAATGAAACAAATACAGTCCACTAGACAAAAAAATCTGCTCGGGCAAGCAAAGTATGAAACTTTACTTTCCCGGGCAGATATTAGAAGAGCGAGGCGCCTTTATCTCTCTCTCGTCCGCCATAAAAGCTTACCATTCAGTTTTTTGGTTCTAAATCAGATCTAAGCCCCTCCCCCCCGTTGCAAGGTGAATTGTAATAGAAAATACCTCAAAGGGGGATCCTGTCCTTGTGGGGTTCAAATATCTTAAAAATAACAAAAGGTGCACCAAGAAAACCTCACAAATCCTTGCGTATGAAAGTGCTTTTTTTTTTATTCACAAAAAGGTGGTTTTTTTTCCCTTTTGCAAATGAGTAAAAGAAGGAACACATGTCCCGGCGTGAGGTCTATTGGGAATCCTTTTTCTATGGCCCTCTACGTTCAGAATTTTTGAAAACAGGGGGAACTTCTGCTAGGGGCCCTTTGGATTACACACAATCTATACAAACTATAAGGGAGCCATTTTTTTTAACAATTAATACAAAAGAATACCTAAGCTTTTACATGCTTATATATAAGTATGTGCCAATGTAATATAATATTAATGTAGGGAATAAAACTAATACTTTTTAAAAAGAGACACAAAGGATCACACAAATAACCTTTTTCTCCCAACCCCAACAAAACACAAAGCTAGTGTTTTTCCCCCTGTTTTTCCACACGTTCTCTTTTCTCTAAAGCGGGGTTTTTTTTGTATTTTAATGCTCAAATCGCAGTTTTCAGCCAGTCATTCAAAGAGTCAGTTTTTTAAACCCCGCCCACTGAGGCTAGCCCCGCCTCCTCAACGATTTAACCCATTTCTTTTAAAAGGGAGAAACATTGAATAACGTCTGGGGCGGGGGTAGCCTTTTGGTGGGTGGAGCTAACCCTACTCTGAAAAGATTTGAGGGGAAAAGCTCTAAAAATCCCGCATTTACAGAATAAGGGACACAGCTCTGGAAACAGCAGGTCTACCCTAGCTTGTGCCCCTCAGCAAGGGGGGGATAAAACATTGACAGGTTCCCTTTAAGGGAATATCTATTTAATCTCTCAGCGTTTCAGCAGGGAGGCTATTTAAACTTAAAATTTGCCCCAATCCCCCAACATGTTTCCCCCCAAAAAAACTTCTTCAGGGGATAAGGTTGGCTAAACAGGACAGCAAAATAAATGAAAATTCTGTTTTTCCAGGAAATTTTTCTTTTTTTACTACTTACGTAGTGATAAGAGGGTTTCTCGTACAGGGCCCTTAAAAATCATGAGGAAAAGTGACAACGCTTTTTGGGCCCCCCCTCATTTTGTGTCCCCAGTACAGTGCTCAAAAAAATAAAGGCACAACTTAAACAAAAAAATGTAAAATCCCCAAGTCCCAATTCTATGAAAAACAAACCCCCCCCTTCCATTACAGTCAAAACTGATGGAATTTAAATTTTTCTTGTGTTTTGCAAATGGAACAGACAACAGGTAGAAATGAAGGGCAATTAGCAAGACAACCCCTATAAAGGAGCGGTTCTGCAAGTGGTGACCAAAGACCATTCCTCTGTTCCCATCCTTTTTGATTGTTGCCATGGTCACTTTTGTGTTATGCCATTGATCTCCCCCCTAGAGGCAGCACCCCAAGAGGCGGTGTCTACAACCCACAGAAATTGCTTACGTCATTGCTCTAAGCTCTAGAGGTAGCACCCCAAGAGGCGGTGTCTACAACCCACAAAAATTGCTTATGTCATTGCTCTAAGCTCTAGAGGTAGCACCCCAAGAGGCAGTGTCTACAACCCACAAAATTACCGTAATCACTCATCGGGAGGGGCACATCAAGCGGCTGTGACAAAAAGGGTTAGCTGTGTTTTCACTGTTTTCAGAGCATGGACAAACCAGAAGACTAAAGGGTGCCGTAGGGGGCACGGAAAATTACCCAGTTTTATATTCAATCGGGCCGAGATCCCCGACCCCGGGACGACCTAGATGATGGGGCGGGAGGTGCCGGAGTAGAGGTTATCATGGGCCTGCTCCCCCTTCCCTTTCCAGGGCCACAACCAATCGGTAGGGGTTAAGGCAGGGTCCCCCAACCCGTCCCCCAAGGGCCCCCCAAAAGGTCATGTTTTCAGGATCTCCCACAGAATGCACTGACAATAATTAAATCACCAGTGCAATGCTAAGGAAAGCCAGAAAACATGACCTGTTGGTGGGCCTTGAGGACTGGAGTTGAGGACCCCTGGCTTAAGGCCTAGCAGACACCGACACTGGCGTCCCGAAGCAGGCGTTGTCACGCTGTCAACTCTGGATTAAAAAAGAGGTTCGGAGGGGAACAGGGGAAAGGTATTATTTTTAATTGGTTGCGTCTGTATACCTATCGGATTACTGGGGGAAGACCTTTTATACCTACCTACCAGTGAGCCTATGTACCAAATGGGTGGCCCTTTATACCTTCCTACTAGAGGTGGCCTTATAAAACTACCTCCTTGGGGTCCTATATTACCACCTACCTACTAGGGGCCCTATATACCTACCAACTTTGTGACCTATGTACCTATCTACTGGGGGGCTTATGTATTTACATAGGGAACCCTATGTACCTACTTATTGGGTTGGGTCTTTATACCTAAATACTGCAGAAACCTTTTATTACTGAGGGGAACCATATACTGAAGGGGGACATAACTTACTATCAAGTAGGTTAAGTGGGCAGACTCTGCCTAAGTTGTAGGGTCTAACCAACCTTAAAAGGAGCATCTACGTATCTGCCTACCTAATTAATTTTTTTTTTTTTTGCGGGGGAGGGTGGCAGGGGTTGACGGCCTACTAGATGGGGTGTGTGTGTCTAGCTACTGGTGGCACAAATAGAAGTCTTATTTGGCTGGGGGCATTTTAACTGTATGGGGTACAATTAGTGTGTGGAGCACCAAGGGGGACATTATTACCATTAGCTACAAATGGGGAGTTTGTGAGGTGGTAGAAAGTGGTAGGAAGTTGAGGAATAACATGTTTGTGTGGTTAATTCTGCAGGGATGATTTGGGGCAGGGAAAAGTCATTACAGTGGTCTGAAACAGATGGAGGAAGAAAAAGAAAACTGAGCAACTCCTCTGAGAAGACTCCACCTGTGAGTCACTGGATGTAACTGCACTGTTATTATTTATATATCTGCAGATCCTGTGTACATTGGTACCTACCACTATGTGGACAAAGACTACAGCAGGCATTTTCTATTGTAGCCTACACAGCACTGATCACAGTTGGATTTTCGGCGGATTCTAGATACTTTAGAATCCACCATAAATCTGACCATAAACCAGTTCTGAGTTGACAAAGCCTTAGTGTAATGGTTTATTTTCAGAAACAGTATGATGGTTTTATTCAGTCTCTTTATGGTGGTGATGGTGGGCTGTTTATCATCTCCCCCCTCCTCAGGATCACACAAGTCATCTGTGTCTGGATCCTGTAAGACAGTCAGTGGATCCGTCATGTTACACAGCTCCTCAATGTGTCTTATCTTTCTGGACAGCTCGTCCTTCTTAATTTCCAGCTGCTGGATCAGAGCAGAAGATAATAGTGATACTTCCTTTTCCTTACTTTATGCAATAACTACCCTATATACTTTTGTTTTGAGTACCCACGATGACCAATTCAGAGATACCTCCAAACTCTCAGCATTCACTATATTCAAAGATCATGTACGGCATAAACATTGGCCTGCTATTTTTATTTGCAGTATTTTCCTGTGTATAGACTTCCACACTTCCAACAATTAAAACATCCATATAATGTGATAAATAGTGGTAGACTCAGGTGTCCTGTTGAGGGAAGTATCCAGCCGTTCAGCATGCTTGAGAAAAGGGAGGTGCATTCCTCAAAACGTTGCACAGGACTCTGCTCCATCAGACCATGGCGACGTCACTCCTTGCTCTCAGTCTAATCAGGAAGCGACATATATATGGTAAACTAGAGACACTTATGTTCACTCTGAGCAGATAAAGTCTCTTTTTTAACCTTCCCTACATGTTGAAAGCTAATCTTAGTAGTGAGAAAACCCCTTTACACTCATGTCTAGGCCATCACCAATGAACGTTTATAGTCATATTGGTTTCATGATCATTATTATGGTCACTGTACTTTGGCCAGGTTTACATACATAGAGAAACGATAGGTTCACATACTGACACATCCCAAGATCGTAGTTGAGACCCAAACAATCTCCCAGTGACAAACAAGAAGCAGCATTAATAAATAAGACTTTACAGTGGGCAAAGTGCAAAATTATACTTCTGTTTGTTCTTTCTTATCTGTAGAATATTCCTCTTTACACCAAGCAGATTTAAGACTCCAGAGTTTGTCTCAATTACTCAGAAAATGAGCTTCATACTAGAGAAAAACATACATACTAAGTTCAAACAATACTCATGTAGCAGAGCTTTTAACCATTTTAAGCTTTATTGTGTCTACATTGTGATAAGTCAGAAGATGTGGAGCTTGCTTCTCCAAAAAAGAGATGGCAAGGGCAGTCTTCATCTCTTCTTAAACAAAGTTGTATATCATCAAATCAGCTATTAAGGGTGCTTTCACTCAGCGCGTTTTTTAGTGAGTTTTTTTGCAGAAATGCAAAGCATTAATTGCTATGTATTTCTGCCAAAAGAACGCATAAAAAAACACACAAGAAAATGGAGATTTTTTGGTGCTTTGTTGCAGAAATACACAGCAATTAATTCTGTGCATTTCTGCAAAAGAAAAGCTCTGTGTGAAAGCACCTTAAGGGTATGTTTACATGGCGTCTTTCAGGCTGTATTACAGGGCATAATCATAGCCCTCATAAAGAGCTATGATGAACCTCCGTCTTGAAGTTTAATGGGGCCGCACCAGGTGCTTTAGAAGTACACGCTGGTCACAGGTACGGGCCACAAGACACCGTGTGAACATACCCTAATAGTCGAAAGCCAAGTGTCTTTTTCTACAGGAACTGAATCCACTAAATGTTATGAAATTCAAATAACGGAAGTAATTAGTGTCTACTAAAGAAGTGGAATAGTTGTTACAAATGACAGGAATTCTCCTGCATTTTCGTTCTCTCCTTCATATAAGCCGTTTCTATGCATTCACCTCGAACAGCTTTCATAGCACACCAGCTGACCAAATAACACAACTTTAGAGAGGACTGAATAATAGCTAGCCTTTCTATAAAGTTTGCTGGGTTAGGTAACCTGGTGTGAATTATATTGCTTGTTCTTAGAGATTGTTCTGTCTTGAGAGTTTATTTAGTAATCTTCTTCTAAGTATTTGCATTCAGTTCCAGAGTTCTAGTTTGCTTCTTGATATGGAGTTTGTTATAGTCTTTGAGAATCTGTTTTTGAGTTGTATAGGTTTCTATTGTGCTCTGCCTAAGGAGTATGTGGGTCCTGGAGCAGCTTGCTAGGACAGGTTAAGCTATAGTTGAGAGAGATCGTTAGGACTTGTTTCAGCAATAGAAAACGGTCAGAGGGGTCTTGGTATCAAGGTGAGATGTCAGGTACAGGTGTAGGCGAAGATTAACTTTGGGTTAGTTATTTATTATTTTCTTCCTACCGGATTGAACTCACTCGAGGTTTAATCGCCAACCATGTTCTTGTCGTCATCTGCTTGCTGTCTGTCCACTTTAAGATGATACATTATTCTTTAGCTGCAGATTTTTAAACAGGTTTTTTGATATCCATAAAATGAGGTATAGGAGTTATACACACCTAGACACAAAGCAGCATGAAGGGGCTCGGTGAAGGTGGCAGTGAAGGTGTGTAAGTGTCTGATGGGGTCACACAGCTCATAAAAGGACAGGAGCCCGGCCTCATAATCCAGACAGATCCTGACTCTATTACTGGAGACATTACCAGGTAACCAGATCTCATTACTGTTATGTCTCACTGAATACTGATTATTAGAAAACAACAAACTCCAGGACTTGATGTTTTTCCCAATGCCCAACTGATCTCCACTCCTCTCTATACTGGGATAACACATCCCCACCATCCATTCTCCTGATCTACTTTTCTCCACATCCCAATAATGTTGCCCTGAGGAGAATCCCCTCCTGCTCATCACCTGATAATTCTGGAATCTCTCTGCTGTTGCTGGACGTCTCTGCGTCTCTTGTGTCCTGGTTGCAGTTTTCAGGTCGTCTGATATATGAATATAATTGGCAGCTGTGTTTACATCCAGTAATATGTCTACAGGACCCTCAACGTAGATTCCAAACCTTATACTGTTTACTACATCACATAATTTTTTTAACGTGTGTGAGATCCCAGCCACATCCAGATGATCTACATCATGGTGCTTTTTATCATGTCCCCCTGTGTCCTCATCACCTCTTTCCTTCTCAGGATCACACAAGTCACCTGTGTCTGGATCCTGTAAGACAGTCAGTGGATCCGTCATGTTACACAGCTCCTCAATGTCTCTAATCCTCCTGGACAGCTCGTCCTTCTTTATTTCCAGCTGCTGGATCAGAGCGGAGGATGAGAGTGATACTACTTTTTCCTGCCTGGAGATCTCACTCAGGACCCTCTTCTCCAGGTCATCCAGCCGTCTCCTGACATCGGTAAACAGGGCAGTGACTCTCTTGACTTCTCCAGCTGCTTTATTTTTAGCTCTGGTCTTGTGCTCCTCCAGACTTTTGATACTTTTCTCAGTCTCCTCTCTCTTTGTGGTCAGTGTCTGGAGAACATTTCTCATTTTTATCTTCTTCTTCTCAGAGGCCTCATCCAGCATTTCCACCCGGTGTCCCCAGTGTTTTCCAGCCAAACTGCAGGACACACAGATACAAACCGCGTCATAAGTGCAATAATATTCCAGGATCTTCTTATGGACCGAACATTTCCTGTTCTCCAGGGAAGTGCTGGGTTCCAATAAGACATGTTCTGCTGATTTACTGTGAACTCTCAGGTGTTTATTACACAGAGAAGCCTCACACAGCAGACAGGATTTTACAGCAAGTACAGGAGAGTCCACACAGTAAGTGCAGCAGAACCCGGAGATCTCTTCTTGATCTGGCTGAGTAACAAGGAAACGTTCTGCTACATTATGTAGATTTATGTTCTTCATCAGTGCAGGCCGCTGCTGAAACTCTTCTCTGCATTCAGGACAGGAATAAACTCCAGCTTCGTCCTGTGTATCCAGCATAATATCAATACAGAGCCGGCAGAAGTTGTGTCCACATCTCAGCATCACAGGAGCCTTAAAAATATTTAAGCAGATGGAGCAGAGCAGCTCGTCTCTCACATCAACAGACGCCATAGCTGATTGGAGAAAAAGGAAGATATAAGACAATGTGTCTGATAAACAGAAAAGTTGTAGTCACATTTCACATAAACCCTAACCCCTTCAGGACGCAGCCTGTTTTGGACCAAAAGACACAGCCCCATTTTTCAAATCTGATATACGCTACTCACAAAAAATAAGGGATATTTGGCTTTTGGAGGTAAAACACCCACAAACATGGCATACGTACTTTTTTTTTTACATTTTCTCCACTTAGAAATTTGTTGCGGTTTCCCAGTATATTCTATGGTACAGTGAATGACACCATTAGAAAGTGCATCTTATCCTGCAAAATAAAAGCCCTCATATGTCTATGTAGGTTGAAAAATAAAAACATTATGGCCCCTGGAAAGTTGGAAGGAGAAAAATTTGTCTTTTTTTTTTTTTGGAGGGCTTAAGGGGTTAAATGAACCAAATGTAACCATCTGTTACCTTTAGCTGCGCATGTCCAACTGTTCAATGTTTCAGTACTTTTGCACAACTTGCTGATTTCTAACAAAGAGCTTAATGGCAAAATTCACAAGAGGTGTTTGATCCCTGGATCACCCAATAAATTTAGGGCAACAATTTGAATTGGGATTTAAACAGTCCTTATTCTGACTCCATATCTGACAGCAAGTGTAGAAATTCATTAGGCCCATGTGGTAATGGAAGTCTGTATTGAACTGTAAAACTTACTTCAATAATCTTGTCAGACAGTGACAACTCGACTGCTCCGGTGTGTATGAAGAAACACCAGGAGTTTATTCCAGGCTGAATCTTGTAGTTGACACCAAAGTAGTAGGTGAAAAGATGATAAACTTCCAGAGCTGAAGCAGAGAACAAGGATACAATGCTTTAGTCAGACAGAAAGATGGAGAATGCTAGAAGGAGGGAGAAGCTGAATACCTCAGAGCACACATACAGGGGGACAAGAGGGACAAACTTAAAACAATGCAAATCAGTAATAGATATTACAATAGTGATTATGAACTATGAAGTCATGGGACATGACACTCCCCATCTGAAATCTTTAGATTTCACTATAATACAGTATAACCAATGTTCTCTGAACCTGTAAGAAACAGGAAAACATGCAAAATATCAACAGTTAAAGTCTAGATTCTGAAACAGTACATCCCAAAGAAATTATCCATGGGGGAACCATCTTCGGATTGGGGGGGAAGGGCCGAAAACCATGCCAACCCCTTCCACCAACCCATGGTAAATCCAGTGGTACATGTTATGAGAATGGTACAGCTGGCAGTTCCTGATAGTAGATTTACTTCTTCAGGTGTCAGCCTCCTTTAGCCACCTTAACCTCCACTTCGTGAGTCTTTCCATCGTGAGAAACGCTGAATGCGGTATGTCTTGATCCTTAGCTGAGGAACCACTGTGGTATAGAGCATAGAACTTGTCGGCCTTATTTCCTTGTCAGACTCAGGTTCCAGCAAATCATAACTGGCTTCAGTAGGTAGTGAGTCCTGAAACAAGAAACTTGGAGGAGTCATCCACATGTGATCAATGAGACCTGAAGTAGGAGAATATCTTGTTTCGCGATCAGCTGGATTGAGATCAGTAGAGATGTTTATAACATCAGCAATTTCTACTGCTACGACAGCTGCACAAAGTTTGAGTCTTGGGACAGAATGTGAAGGTTTTGGAGTTAGCTTGGCCTTTCCTAGGAGAAATCCACAGTGTGGCTTGCTGTCCTCTCCAGACATCCTCAGGTAGGCTACTGCAGCTATGGCTTCCATGGATGCATCCGAGAAGACATGAACTTCTTTCCTAACAGCAGCTTTTAAAAGGGAAAAATGGGAACGTAACAACGTGGCCCTAAAAGTTGCTCCAACACTTTCAAAGACTTCTTCCATGCTTCCCACCGGTGTTGTTTCTCAGTAGGAGTGTGTGTCCCATTCTACAGTCTCTGTAGTTAGCTGTCTCAGTAGCATCTTACCATAAATGGTTGATGGGGAGCTATAAATCCAAGAGGGTCATAGACACTGTTCCAAAAACAGACAAGACTCCCCGTTTAAAGTGAAAGGTTTGCCCACAGGGTGACACTTGGAATGAAAAAACATGTTTTGTTTGACGCCCACAGTAAACCTAGGCTGCGCTGAATGGGAGGGGAATAAACCCCAAATTCAATTCGGTTTCTTTAATTTGTGTAACGGGAAAATGCATCCATTACCTCTGGACTGTTAGAGATGATCTTGTGAAGTCTGAGGTTTGCACTAGACAGCATTTCCTGTGTTCTGGTGAGGAGATCAATTGCTTCTTTGCTGGCTCAACAAACTGACGAGCGTCGGATCCAAACTCCTTCTCTCCTGCTTGGGCGGTTCTCCTCAGTCCATAGATTGCTACTGCAGGAGAGGGGGTGTTGCCAATGACATGTACCTTCATCCGGTTTGTCTATGACTTCACTGTTGATGTTATTGTCCTTGTGCCATAGGAATCTAAGGTAGTTCTGTGATCTTCCCCCAAGATGAAGCAGTGAAAACATTTGTGTATGTCAGCCATTACTGCAATGGGTTCTTGACGGAAGGGATTAGCACTCCTAGGGACTGTTGAGATTGGGCCCAGTGAGGAGCAGGTTGTTGAGAGAAATGCCTTCATGCTGAGCGCTGGAATCAAACACAACTCTAATTTGTTTAGGTTTGCCAGGGTGATACACGGCAAAAGATGGGAGGTACCAGCATTCTTCTCCTTCCTCTAGTGGTGGTGCAGGTTCTGATGGTCCTGTCAAATATGTTCTGGGATAAAGTCCACTTTAAATTTTTTCCATTTCTGGTTTCCCCTCTTTAAGGTGTGTTTTTTAAAAAAGAGAAATTTTGCAATGCTTGCTGTAGATTGTTTGGTAGTTTTGCTCTTGGAGTGCGAAAGGGTAGTGGTTTCTACCCAGCTGTTGGAGTCATCTTGGGCAAACTCCCCTTTTCCCTAATCTTAAGAAATTCCTTGTCTTTCGTGCAGGGGCTAGTTTTTTGTCTTCACTTGTTAGACTAAAGACTGTGACCCCCAAAACTGTAAACCCCGGACAAGGAAGAAGGAAAGTTATCTTCTTAGATCATGTGGTCTCTCACTACCAGTGAGCTTCTCTTTTACCCAGTAATGGTATGGACATGGTTGAAAATGGGTGCTGCGACCATTTGTTTAAAACATGGGTTTTTTAAATGAGGAAATCTTAGTGGGCTTCTTAACTTGGTCTATGCAAAAATTTTCTATGATCACCCCGCCTAGATCAAGGGTTGAGCAAACGGAGCATCATGAGGTCCATTGATTTGGGTGGCGTACTTTGGGGTAACCGGAGAATGTCTCTGCCGAGCAGAAGTAGGATGTTTGCGTTCTTGTCAAGAGAGGTATTTCAGTGACTATAGACCTCAGATGAGTATGATGAAGAGCCACTTCTGGCATAGGAATTTCCTCTCTATTAGATGGTATTTGGTTGCATTCAACAAGTGTTGGTAAGGGTATCCTGACCTTGTTGTCGAGTGAAGCTACCATGAGTCCGCTGGCTCTCTTTCCAGAGACCTTGTGACGCCAAATGCAGGTACCCAAAGTGTAAGGGAGGTGTCTCCTTCAAGTTTTGAACAAATTTAAAGAGTTCAGATCTTGCAAGGTGACCGTTTTCCCTTTTATCATCCAATATGGCATACAAACCCTTTAGGACTCTTTCTGGGATGTTTCCTTGAGATATACGGTTGACAAGACATATCTTTTTCACCGACTTGTCCCTAGAGACCTTCACCCAAAACTTCTGTGCATGAGGAGATACGGTGGTAGGGTATACAGTTTGGTCCACTTTCTCCCGCCATGCTTTGGGTACCGGCGGTGACTGAGGGGTGGCTCCGTGCTGTGTTGAAAATGGATTTAAGTGCTTGCACATGTCAACACTGGGCACATTCAATGCACTTAATAACAGCTTTACAATCTTTAGCAAAATGTTCTGAGGAAGCACAACATTTGTAACTTTTCCCAAATTTTGTCAGAAGCTCTTTGCGTTCCTGAAGCGGTTTCTTTCTGAAGCCGATGCATTTCTTGAGAGGATGTGGCTTCCTGTGAATTGGGCATAGACTATTTGGTTTAAGGGAGGTGAGAGGTGACCAAGTGTCACGTCAGACTATTCATAACAGTCTACATCAGCGTGGTCTGCGTGCTAGACAACCGGCAAGGAAATCCGATTACCTGACCTGGCTGATGCATAGCGCTGTCCTTGTGGTCTCCAGCATCATTGGCAGCCATCATTTCATCACTGAATCATTTCATCACTGGTCCCTCATCCCGAGTAGATGCTCCCTGGCCCATGCAAGACACTGATGCCCGTGCCTGGTGCTGTGGTCAGGTCGTCTAGCACGCAGACCGTGCTGATGTAAATGGCTACAAATGGTCCGATGTGACCGTCATACGATTCCACAGGTCATTGTTTACAACAAAGCCATCATCAGTGTGTGATAGAGGCAAAGGACGTCCACTTCTGTGACTCTTCCAGTCTCTCTGTGTCTCTGATACAACCTGCTGTTGACACTGTGACACTCTAAGCTCAGTGGCCACTTCTGTCTAAGAGCATCCTGCTTGAAGCCTCACAATGGCAAGGTACTGTTGATAAATTGAAAGGTGTTATCTTGGTCTCATGATGTCAAAATGTGAACAGCAGAATGAGGAGGACTGTTTCAAACTCAATGCAAATTGATCCCCTAAATGTATTAGGCGATTCAGGGATCAAACACCTGTTGTGAATTCTGCCATTAAGCTCCTTGTTGAACTGTTCAATGTTTCCGTACAACATGTGCATTCTAAGAGATGTTTTCATGTAGTTCATTTAAAATATTTTTCAAGAAATTTTATGTTCATCCTGAGATTTCACCCAAAAGCCAGATATCCCTAACTTTTTGTGGAGTAGTGTATGTCAATTTATGTGGGAAAAACTTTTTAATACTCAAGTATCTGTGTGATTCAGAGACTGTTTTCTTGTGACACATTGGGGGACATGTATGTATTTTGGCACTCAGTCATCATTTGTTTGCGCGCATTAGTAGCGTAGAATGCGCCTAAATCTATGTACCTGTTTACTGGGGGTCATATATTTAGCACTTTCTAGCTACAAAGAGACAATTCAGGCTCAAGTAAACCACTTTTAAATTGGTTTGCCTGTTCCAGCAGTAATGCATCTTGGTTTTGCCGTTCAAAAGTCATAAATTTGTAGAATCGTACAGTTATAGTACGACATGCCCCGAGAATGCCCCCCGATCTTAAGTGCATTATAATGCGGCTAATTTTGGAGTGCGCCTGATTATAAATATAGTGAACAAGGCTGCGCCAGTCTTTGGGCTAAAAAGATGCCAGACTTCTGGCGCTGCCCCGTACATACATGTCGTCCTTTGTGCTTTAAATTAGTAATACATTTTGGACCATATAATCCTTGTTTATTTCTGAAAAATATCAAATAAAAAATTAGCAAATTTCAAAAGTTCAAAAATTCCTCCATTCCTCCATTTAATTCCTCCATTTAAGACAATCAGACGACACAAAACTAGTTTATAACTAGCATCTACCATATGTCTACTGTACGTTGGCATCATTTTAGAGGTCTTTTTTAATGATAATAAGGGGCTTAGAAATTTTGCAACAATTTTTCACATTTTAAAGAAAATTTGCTACACAGATTTTTTTAAGGGACCAGTCCAGTTCTGACTTGGCCTTGAGGAGCCTGTATGTTAATTACCCACATAAATGAATCCACTTAAGAAACTACAACTCTTAAAGTATTCATAACAGCATTTATCTTTTAAATTTTTATCCATTATTCACTGGTATGCAGTAGATGATACCAAGGAAAAGCTACTCAATATTGATTCTTTTTAGAGCTATCTCATATGTGGACCTAGTGCTGTATTTGACTTAACCACAAGCCTCAGAATAGGAGGAGCACCTACTGTATTTTGGAGTCTCATTTTCACTTAGATTTTTTTTTAGGCACCATTTCAGATTTGCAGACACCCTATGATGCGAAAAGTTAATAAACACCCCTAAAAAGACCTCATTTTAGAAAATGCACCACTTAAGGAATATATTCAAGGGTGTAGTGAGTATATTGACCCCGTAGGGGTTTCACTGATTTTTTCAGCATTAGGCTGTGAAAATGGAAAATATTTTTTTTTCCCAACAATCTGCAGTTTTAGCTGAAAATGTTTTATTTTAACAAGAAATCCTGGAAAAAAGCACCTTATAATTTGTTACGCAATTTCTTCTGAGGATAGCAATACCTTATATATGAGTGTAAACTGCTGTTTGGGCGCATGACAGGACGTACAAGGGTGATGGGCTATTTGGAATACAGATTTTGGTGGGAACCATAACACATTTGCAAAGGCCCCTATGTAACAGATGAGGTGAAACCTTCCAGAATTCGTCCCCTTTTAGATTCAACACCCCTCATAGATCTTATCGAAGGGTTTATTGTGCATTTTGGGCCCACAGGTGTTTCACCATTGTAATAGCATTAGAAAAAAAATAGTTCTGCCATTGTTTTTTTTTAGTAATTTCAAAATCCACGCCTATAATTAATAGGTCACAAGGTAAATATCCAAAGCACCAATCAAAATGTGCACAGTAATAATCTTTGGAATAGCAAAAATTCAATAAAATATAGCTTTTATTAAATTATCATTGAAAGATATAGTTATGTCAAATTTTAAAATATCTATACCACACCAGAGCTGTTAACACAGACTAACAACAAAGTGGTGGAAAAATACTGTACAATGCAGTTTCCTACCTAATCCAATGTCCGTATATCTAAACACTCAAAATAAACCAGTTAGGTGTGTAAGGAAAAGGAAACAACACTTTCCCTATTACTCTGATAGAAAAATAAATATTCCCTACCTAACAGGATATAGAGCATTCGTCCTAAGGGTATGTTCACATGGCGTAATTGCGTCACGTACAGTATGTGCCACAATACGACGTGTGTTTTGGAAATCCTGCTGATCAGCACAGCAGGAGTGGGAGGGGGGACCAGCTGGGGGCCGGCCCCATTGACATGCATTGTCAGCGGCACGTAAGCGCAGCGAACAATTCACGTCACTTCTCTCCCCGGGCGTAAGATACGATCGCATTGTATGTCCAGGGAGACTATGCGTAATTCATAGCTCTCTATGAGAGTCATGAATTACTGTAATTGAGGCACGCATTTCGGCGCGTATAAAGTGCAATACGTGGCGAAACGCCCACGCAATTACGTGCAAAAAGATGCCATGTGAACATACCCTGATAAGGACGACTCTGACAGGAATCTAACCTTGGTAATTAGATGACCCTAATATGCCCCTGCATATAAATTATATCCCAACATGTTTCCACACCTTACCGTGCTTCATCAGGGGATCTCATTGGTAAGTGCTTAATATCAGTGTCAGAACTATTAGGTTATGTTCACGCGGCGTTTTTTCAGATCCGTTTCTGGATTCGCTTTTCGAACCAAAAAAATGCATCTAACAATGTGCAGTGTGATTTACATTTGTTTCAATGTAAGACATGCATCGCCGTTCAGACGAGTGATCGTCGATGCGTGTTTACTTGCGTCTTTTAACTAAGTTTTTCGGATCTGTTGTCATGTCAACTCTACTTACGTTTTACGCAAGTGAAATCCCCATAGGAAACAATGGAGTGTGCTATTGGAGCCTGAAAAACGGATCCAAAAATGCAACACACTTTTGGGTACATGTTGGTTACGTTTTGGATGCGCCTTTCGCATCTGAAAAACACAATGGATTAAAATTTGAATGTCTGAGATTTAAAAGAAAATGCATTGAAAAACGGAGCCGAAAAACGCATCTAAAAACGCATTTGCAGATACGTTTTTCGATACGTTTTTTGGATGAAGTTTGGATGTAGTTTTCAATGCGTTTTTCATGTAATGAAAAACGGATCCAAAAATGGATCCAACAAGCCGTGTGAACATACCCTTAAACATGTCACTTAAATATCATCACAGAAACAAAAGGAGCATATCAGGGGCGTCGCTAGGCAGATTAATTCGGGGCACGAGCCCCGAATGAACCCGCCTGTGCCCCGAGTCTCGGCGTCTCCAGGCCTCTGCCGTGGGCCTGGAGCGCTCCTTAGTGCGGGCGGCTTCCGCCGATGTCTCTGACTGCACGGCCGTTTCACAGCGGCCGCGCAGTCAGAGTCGTGGAGGAGGCAGGACGGATCGTTCCCGTCCTGTCTCCTCCCCTGTATGTACGGCGCTCGGTCACCTGAGTGTCACAGGGGGGTGACGAAAGCGGCGCGTCACTCCCCCTGCGACGCTGGGATCTCCTAAGCCGGCAGCTCTGCCGGCCGAGGAGATCCCGGGCCCCGCGAGACGGCGTAAGCAGCGTGATGACATCACGCTGCTTACACTGCTCTCAAGCTGTAGGACCAGGACGCGCGGACCTTGCTGAGGTGAGTTGGTTTTTTTATTTTATTTTTATTAGCTATGGGGGGCATCACTGGCTACAGGGGGGCATATCACTGGATACAGGGGGGCATATCACTGGATACAGGGGGGGCATCTACTGGCTACAGAAGGGGCATATCACTGGATACAGGAGGGGCATATCACTGGATACAAGGGGGCATTTACTGGCTACAGGGGGGGGCATATTAATGGTTATGGGGGGCATCTACTGGCTACAGGGGGGCATATTAATGGTTATGGGGGGCATCTACTGGCTACAGGGGGCATATCACTGGCTACAGGGGGCATCACTGGCTACAGGGGGGGCATATTAATGGTTATGGGGGCATCTACTGGCTACAGGGGGGCATATCACTGGCTACAGGGGGGCATATTAATGGCTACGGGGGGCATATTAATGGCTACGGGGGGGCATATTAATGGCTACAGGGGGGCAAGACACTGGCTACAGGGGGGCATATCACTGGCTGGGGGGCATATTAATGGCTACGGGGGGCATATTAATGGCTACGGGGGGCAAGACACTGGCTACAGGGGGGCATCTACTGGCTACAGGGGGGGCATATTAATGGCTACGGGGGGCATCTACTGGCTACAGGGGGGGCATTACTGGCTACGGGGGGCATCTACTGGCTACAGGGGGCATCACTGGCTACAGGGGGGCATATTAATGGCTACAGGGGCATCTACTGGCTATAGGCTATGGGGGGCATATTAATGGCTACAGGGGGCATCTACTGGCTACAGGGGGGGCATATTAATGGCTGGGGGGGCATATTAATAGCTATGGGGGGCATCTACTGGCTACAGGGGGGGCATATTAATGGCTGGGGGGCATATTAATGGCTATGGGGGGCATCTACTGGCTACAGGGGGCATATACTGGCTACAGGGGGAGCATATTACTGGCTGGGGGGCATATTAATGGCTATGGGGGGCATCTACTGGCTACAGGGGGCAAGACACTGGCTACAGGGGGGCATATCACTGGCTACAGGGGGGCATATCACTGGCTACAGGGGGCATTTCGCGGGGCATATCACTGGCTACAGGGGGGGCATATCACTGACTACAGGGGCATCTACTGGCTACAGGGGGGCATATTACTGGCTGGGGGGCATATTACTGGCTACGGGGGGCATCTACTGGCTACAGGGGGCATCTACTGGCTACAGGGGGGCATTACTGGGCATCGGGGGCATCTATGGCTACGGGGGGCATCTACTGGCTACAGGGGGCATTTACAGGCTGGGAGCATATTAATGGCTACAGGGGGCATCTACTGGCTACAGGGGGGCATTACTGGCTACAGGGGGCATATCGCTGGCTACAGGGGGCATATCGCTGGCTACAGGGGGCATATTAATGGTTACAGGGGGGGGCATCTACTGGCTACAGGGGGGTGCATATTAATGGCTATGGGGGTATTTACTGGCTACAGGGGGGCATATTAATGGCTATGAGGGGTATTTACTGGCTACAGGGGGGGCATATTAATGGCTATGGGGGGTATTTACTGGCTACAGGGGGGCATCTAATGGCTACAGGGGGCATATCACTGGCTACAGAGGGGCATATCACTGGCTACAGGGGGGGGCATGTACTGGCTACAGGAGGGCATCTACTGGCTACAGGGGGGGGCATCACTAGCTACAGGGGGGGACATCACTAGCTACAGGGGGGGCATCTACTGGCAACAGGGGGGCATATCACTGGCTACAGGGGGGCATATCACTGGCTAAGGGGGGCATATTATGTGGCTAAGGGGGGCATATTACCTGGCTAAGGGGGGCAGTAACCTGGCTACAGGGGGCTAATAACCTGACTACAAGGAGCATATTACTGGCTACAGGGGGCAGTAACCTAGCTACAGAGGGCAGTAACCTGGCTAGAGGGGCTAATAACCTGGCTAGAGGGGGCAGCAACCTGGCTAGAAGGGGCAACTACTTGGCTAAAGGGGGCTACAACCTGGGTATAGGGGGCAAATATTTACCTAAAAGGGGGTAATTATTACCATTTGGGGCACTATAGATGGGGAGTTTGTATAGAGATAGGAAATTGTAGAGAAATGCTGATAAAATGAGGAGTCTAAGATGTTTGTTTTGTACATTTATCAGTGAAGAGTTGTGGACGGTAGAAGTCGTCATGGCGTCTGGGACAAATGGAGAAGAAGAAGAGAAAGAGACCAACTCTTCAGAGACGTCTCCTGTGAGTCACTAAATGTAACTGCAGTGTAATCACTTATGTTTCTCCTGAGCCTACATACAAAGGTTTTTCTCTGTAAAAATACATCCGCAGTTCACAATGAGGCGCAAAAACTTCCGTGTGCACCCAGCCCTACTCAGAAAAACTTAAGGGCCCGAGCCCCGGATGTTTTGGGACCCTAGCAACGCCACTGGAGCATATAGTATACATAAAGGCTGTTCTTACCTCTGGAATTAGTGTATGGGAAGAAAGGCAATCAGGTTACATAGAACTTATGGTTCAGGACTTGTGGAGATAGCTCTGGTTTACTGTCTGACTTCTAGCAGCATTGTGCTGTGCTTTGAAGTGTATAAACGCGCGGAAACTTCAAAGCCGGAAGTGACTTAGCAGAAGTCTAGTGCATTCCACTGATAACAGAGCTCTGGCAAGCTGTGAAGAAAAATGTACCGCCCTCTAGCAACACACTGTTAACCGAAGTGCTGTGCTGATCGGTCAGAGAGCAACAACACAGGAGCACAATGTGCCAAATGGCAGAAAAGAGGTATATTCCGACCAAATCTCTATTAGGAGATTAGACGACCATAACATTATCAAACAATGTCAAAAAAGAGAAGCAACAGAGAAAATGTCTAAACAGAGAAACAAATGTGTATCATATATATCCCATAACAGCTTTAGATTGTACATACAGCTGAAATTCCAAATACAGTCAGCAATGCTAATAGAAAAGTCCAGAATAGAGGAAAAATTATTTAGAGACGCCGATGTTATTGTTGTACAATAGACAAATTCTTAGGGTATGTTCACACCGCCTATTTAGCCACGTATTTCGCTGAGTTTTGTGCTTTAAAGGGGTTTTGCCACCATGTAATGTTGACGTGGGAACCTCCAAAATGGTTATTTAATCACTTTTCTAAATATATGTGATTAAAAAAAGTGAAAACTCTGAGAGCTACAGCATTTCTCAATCCCCCCTAGTTACCTGAAAGCTTTCCCTAGGTCAAGACCCAGGAGCTGACAGGCCGCGCTTGAGTGAAACACTTCTTATCTGATGACAGGCAAAATGAATGAGCTTTTAAGGCACCGGGTAGACAGTGCAGTCTGAGGCTGTGTCTTGCTGTATTGCGAATCCACTGTTGTACTGTTTATTATTTCAATTAAGTTTTGAGACGCTCCCTTGGATTCCTCACTCCTCACTCAACCCCTCCCTCCCACCCCAGCAGCTTCATGACCCCGCGCGAATTGCATATAACCTGCTCCCGAGCAGACAGGAGGTAGGTAACTAGCCTCTTGGCAAATCCCCAATAATACACTCTCATAGAGAGCTATGGATTATATGTCGTCCTCCGTGCATACAATCCGATCGTATTGTGCGCGGGTGGTGGGAGGGGGGACTGCCATGTCAATTGTTAGCGGCTGCCCCCTCGTGCTTTGGAATTACGTGCGTGGTTCCAAAACACCCGGTGTATTGCGGCAATAAGCCATGTGAACATACCCTTACAGAAAACTATTGAGGTTCAACTCATCGAGTCCCTTGGGGGCGGTACCTTCATCTTCACAGCTTGTTTTTTGATAATGTGAAAATATTTATGTATCGCCGTCTTCTGATAGCCATAACCTTTCTTACAAGCTCCGCTCATTGGTTACTTTATGCGCTGATTGTGCGAGCTCCGTTCATGATTCTGCATGATCTCTAAGACGTACCGATATGTCTGACTGCGGGGAATGACATGCGATCAAGACATACCAGTATGTCCTTGCGTGAAGAGGTAGGAGTCGACAATCTAAAATAAAACAAAACACTATATTCCATTGGGGCCAAGGTGGTCCAAAAAAGAAAACTAAAGTGTATGTTCACACGGCATCCTTACGATCTGTACTTCGGGGGGTAATTGCTCTGTACGGACCACAAGTACGGTAATTCATAGCTCTCATTGAGAGCAATGATTACAGTCCGTTTTCTCCGACACGCATTGCGCGCTGGGAGAAACGAGTGATAGGTCACTTCTTCCCTTCGCTGATGCGCCTGGGCTAGTTAACGTGCATGGGGGCTGGCCCTGCAGTGCTTTAGAATTACACATTGGCCAACAAGTACTTCTAAAACACAACATGATCTGCTACATACCACGTGATCAAACCCTAATTCTTACCAAGCTGTTCCCAGCAATTGCTGCTTAGAGCTTTTTAGGATTTGATGGCATTTAACGAGCATTATAAAAACATGGTAACATTATTCTGGGGCTCATGAGGAGTATGGTGATAGCAAATCCATATAGTTTTTACGTTTTTATCTTTTCATCTTCGAATCTTTAAGACGTTGTCCAGTCACAATAAAAGTTAAATAGTAAGCTGCCTGTGCCATACAAAATAAAGTAAGCCTATACTCTCCTTCTTCCACTCCTCCATTCCAGCACTGACTCTCCATGGTCCCGTTTCACTTTCCTTCACTTCTGAATAGGATGTCAGCTTCTCTCCTCTATCATGTAACCCTATACAGACAGTCCCCGGGTTACAAACGGGATAGGGACTGTAAGTTTGTTCTTAAGGTGAATTTGTATGTAAGTCGGAACAGGTATATTTATTAAATGTAATTCCAGCAAAAACATTTTTGGATAGTGCAGGGAACAGTTTTTACATTTGTTTTCCTGTCTGTGCCCTTTTTTAGAAGATTTCACCTAACGTTCTGTATCTCATGTGCAGCTGGGGCATGCTGGCACTTGATTATCATGGGGCGTGACTCAGTGTTGAATGTCAGCCACGCCCCGTAAGTCTCCGTTTGTAACTAGGGGACGTATGCAAGTCGGAACGATGTAAGTAAATAAAGGAAAAAACAAGGATTTTTTAGAGGAATCGACATCACAGGAAGAAGACGATCGTGGAGCCAGTGGTGGAAAAGACGACGGTGGCAAAAGAAAAGGCCAAGTGGGCCGACCAAAGAAGAAAATATAGAGGACTTATTAATCAATATTTCTGATAAACATCTATCAGCAGCAGAGAACTCTGTCATTAACAAAGGACTTAATTTTGTACCAACATTTTCACTTAACTCTTGATTTTCAGGTGGATTTTTACAAATTTTGTAGGAACCTACGATTAAATTTTTTTTTTCAGCAGCAAAAACCTGGTGTAGGTTACAATGATGTAGTACCTAGAAAACTAAGGAGTCAGAGTAGTTTTGATCCGGAGGTAAGAAATAAGACAGACATTTTTGAACAAACAGTAAAAAAAAAGAAGTGTTGAGTATATGGTCTAAGGAGAACAAAGGAAAGAAAAAAGAAAGGGATAATTTAACTAGAAAAGAGAAAAATGCACTGAAGGAATTAAGACAAGATAATACGGTTATTTTGAAGAAAGCTGATAAAGGGGGGGCTACGGTCCTAATGAATCGTACCCAATATGTGGAGGAAGCTGAGTCTCAGCTAACCGACACAAATATTTACCTCCCTCTAGATAGAGATCCAACTAGAGAGATACAGCTAATTATTCAAAACACATTGGAGGAGGCATTTCTATCTAACCTCATTTCAGAACAGATCAAAAAATATTTAGTGAAAGAAACACCGAGGACCCCTATCTTCTATTTGGTCCCAAAAGTCCACAAATCCCTAAAGAAACCCCCCGGGAGACCAATCGTCTCCGGGATAAACTCGGTCATGGAACCTCTAGCTATTTTTGTGGATAATTTTCTACAGAAGCAAGTTAATCGACACACACACTGCCTAAAAGACACAGGACAGTTCCTGAGAGCATTAGACACAATAGATCCTTCACAGGTTACAATTATGGTGACTATGGACATCAAATCGCTATATACTAATATCCCGATAGATCAGGGCTTGAAAGCAGCACGAGAAGCGTTAAGTGAAGATCCAACTTTGGACAACGCATTTATAGGTTTTTTGATGGCACTGTTAGAAATAATATTAACAAAAAATTTCTTTCGTTTTGGACAACAGATTTACTTGCAAAAACAGGGCATTTCGATGGGGTCTCCGACTGCCCCTAGTATAGCGAACCTGTACATGGTGGGGTTTGAGAACCAATAAGTTTTTTCTTCTAAGTTTACGTCACACATTGTGAGATGGATGAGATATGTGGACGACGTGGTATTATTATGGGGTGGCAGTGAGGAACAATTAGATGAATTTTTGGAATTTTTGAATACACGTGTCCCTCTCATTCAGTTCACAATGGAAAAGGACATGCACAGAATACAATATCTGGACGTTGAAATCAATAAATATCATGATAGATTTTCCACTAATTTGTTCAGTAAAAAGGTGGAGCGCAATAACGTTTTGCACAAAGCAAGCTATCATTCTCCTCAAGTATTCAGAGGTATACCTAAAGGACAATTTGTCCGAGCAAGACGCATTTGTTCCACCGATGAACTGTACAAAGAGGCTATGGAAAAATTAATCAAAAAGTTCAGTGCAAGAGGGTATAATGTACAAGAACTGGTGAAAATAGGAGAAGAGGTGTCGATGATTCCCAGAGATGAATTATTGAAAAATAGATCTATGGTAAATAAATCAAAAGAGAATAGATTTATGTATATATCTAAATATGATCATCATGCTAAATTGATAAAGAAACGTATACTTAATAATTGGAACATCTTACAAAGTGATGAATGTTTTGGCAAGTTGTTTGCTCAACCTCCGAGATTTATTTATAAAAAAGGCCGCTCGTTAGGAGATACCCTAATGTCATCTGATTTAAAAGAAAACAAAACTAGAGAAACGACACGTCTTTCTAACACAAAGAAAAGGGACCTTTCCTTGCCTCAATTGTACAAACTGCACATCGATAATCAAGGGATCGGAAATTTGTCACCCAAGTAAGGGGTACAAAATTCCGATAAAAAGTTATTTTACATGTGAGTCCAAAGCAGTCATATATATGCTAAAGTGTCCATGTGGACAGATATATGTTGGACAAACCAGCAGAAAAATCAAAATTCGTCTAAATGAGCATAGAAGTGCTATTAGGAATTACAAACAAAAGAAAGAACTGAATAGAGAAGATAGTGTAACAACAGATAAGAATTTTGGTGAAAGTTCGGTAGCTAAACATTTTTTTGAACAGAGACACAATGTGTCAGAATTAAGGTGGTGTATACTGGATGGTGTTAAAGGTAGCAATGCAGAACAGAATAAGATACAATTGTTAAGAAAAGAAACATATTGGATAGTATCATTAGATTCTAAGAGCCCTAATGGTCTCAATGAAGAACTGAGTTTTAAAATGTTTTTTTAAATAGTTTAGGAAGGAAAGGGTTAAGGAGGAAAAAGGGAAGAGGAAAAAAAAAAAAAAAAAAAGGTATTTAAAAGGGAAGGATACTAGGAACACGCATGCTTGAGAAAGAGGGTTGATCCCTTGAAACGTTGCATCATTGCGGCGTTCACCCGGCCGGTTGTCCATGCTACTCCTGTCCTACAAAATGCAGTGAAGCGCTACTAAGGTATTTACCTGTTATGCAACCTACGTCTACTAGTCTTTTGACTGATACAGATGCGATGCTTTTATTGATTGTATGAAAGTATGTCGTTTTTGGAATAAAGAAGAATAGTTTTCCTAATATACGGGTCCACCTTTGTCATATTGAATTGTTTTGACAGTTGGCATAACACACTGCAGCCTAGACATGTGCTAGAATGAGCTATACCTAACGATTGAGGAGTATAGTCCCTGGATAGCAGAAGAGAACGATGCATAAATATTGTTTTACCCAATAAAAATATGTTTTTAAGTTTTAGCAGTTAAAAAAGAAAAAAAAAATGATTTAAATTGAGTATCGCCATAATTGTATCAACCAGCAGAGGAAAACTAACATCAAGTATACTGCACGGTGAGCGCGTAAAAATATGAAAAACACCACCAGGATTGCCATATGTTCTTCATCCTGCTTCCAAAAAAAACTTATTTAAAGGAAATCTGTCGCCAATTTATTATTTTTTTTTTACTTATTAAATCAAGCCCCTGATCCATATGCTTTTCCTCTTAGTCGTTTTTATTTCCTGATTGTAGATTTCTCTATTCGGCCGTCTATATATGATTGTGGGGAAGACATTCTTGCTTGCACTGCTTTAACAGCAGTCAGAGAGATACTTTACAGCAGCTTCATGCCCATAGGATTTTTAAGACAGTTTCTGTCCCATAGACGTCTATAGGATAGTTTTCACTGTGAAGTGAGGGAGAGGGGCAGCTGTGACATCTCCTCTTGTGACTGGTGAATTCAGTGTTATCTGTACACAATGGTGTCTCCTTTCAGTTTGACCCTGCTTTTACTGATAATGAGCAGACACTGCTGAAAAGCTCTCTAAACAGAACAGGAAGTGTCAGACGATTATTAGGCTTAGTGGCCAAAGTGAAAACTACAGGACTTAAGAATTAATAAAAAAAATATTGATAGTGATATGGAAAATTAAAAAAATATATAACCAAAAATTCCTACAAAATGTGTTTAACATAAAAATGTGAGTTAAACAATAAGTCATTTTTTGATGACACATTCCCTTTAAAGATGACCAAAAAGTCCCCCTAAGAAGGTAGCAATAAAATGTCAACTCAACCTGTGAAAAACAAGCCCCTACGTTTGTGGTGTAAAAGCAGCAAATCATTAAAAAAATACAAATTGGGTATCATTGGAATCGTATCGACCTGAGTAAAATTAACATCATCATTTATAACTCATGGTGACCTCCGTAAAAAAAAAAAAACCACAAGCAGTACTGCTGTATTTTGTTCATTCTACCATCAAAAACCTTGATAAAAAGAGATCAAAGCATCATATGAACCCTATAATGGTACCAATGAAAATGTCTACTCATCCCACAAAAACAAGCCCTTATACAGCTCCATATTCAGAAAAATAGTTATTGCTATCAGACTATGAAGACATAAAACACTTTTTTTTTTAATAAACGAATTTCTATTGTGTAAAAGAAGCAAAACCTAAACTATATAAAATGTATATCATTGTAATTGTACTGACCCAAATAGTAAAGTTATGCTACCGCACGCAAACGCTGTAAAAATAAAGCCCAAAATAATGGCGAAACTGCAGGCGTTTATTTTCATGGCCCTAATCTAAAAAACACCTGTGCACCCAAAATGCACAGTACATGCCTAGATGAGATCCATGAAGGGTGTTGAAGCCAACATGGGGTGATTTTTGGACGGTTTTACCTGTTCTGGTACTTTGAGGGCTTTGTAAATGCGACATGACACCTACCAAAATCTGTGTTCCAAAAGCAAAATAGAGCTCCCTCCCTTGTACGCCCTGCCATGCGCCCAAATAGCAGTTTACACCCACATATAGGGTATTGACAAACTTAGAGGAAATTGTGTTATACATTTTGGGGTGCTTTTTTTCAATATTCCTCGTAAAAATGAAACACTTTCAGTAAAACTGCATTTTATTGTACAAAAAATTAAAAATTTTTATTTTTACAACCTAACGTTAAAAACATTTTGTCTAAACACCTGTGGGGTCAATATACTCACAACACCCCTGGATATATTCCTTAAGGGTTACAGTAAGGTCATTTAGGTTGTTTTTTTTTTTAAAGTTTTAGCACCTTCGGGTGTCTTAATGAAAATGAGACCCCAGAGTCTAGTAGGTGCATCTCCTATTCTGAGGATTGTGTTTGTGGTGTGCAGTTTTTTTTTTAAGATGGAGTAATTTATGGGCTTGTCTAATGCACATGCCCCTCAGGCCTGGACTGGTCCTTGAAAAATCTGTGTTGCATTTTCTTGAAAATATTAGAATTTGCTAAAAAATTTAAGAGCCCCCTAATGTCTTAAAAAAAATAAAAATACTTTAAAAATGAGGCCAACGTACAGTAGACTTATGGTAGATGTTCATTATTTACCATTTTGTTGGTATGAAATGTTTAAACTTTGAAAACTTTTTCAAAACTTTTTGATATTTTCACAAATAAAGAAGGATTATTTCAACCAAAATTAATTGCTAACTTAAAGCGCAATGTGTCATGAGAAAACAATGTCAAAATTACATGATTAGGTAAAACCATTAAAAACCATTAAAAAGTTATTCCCAGATAAAGTGATTCGTCAGCTTTAAAAAAAAAAAAAAAAAAAAAAAAAAAGGGCTTCGTCCTTAAAGAGAACCTGTCATATAGGTTGTGCCCGCCTTGCTGAGGACAGCACAAGCTAGTGACAGACATGCTGTTTCCAGCCCTGTATCCCTTCTTCTGTAAGATGCTGTAGTTTTCGTGTATTTAATGCTCAAATCTGCAGTTTTCAGCCAGAAGAGTCAAAGAGTCAGTTTTTTCAAACCCCGCCCATCTGAGGCTAGCCCCGTCCACCTCAACTGATAAACCTATTACCTTGAATAGGTAGAAACATGTGAATAACTGTCAGTGAGCAGGGCTAGCCTTTGGTGGGCGGGGCTAACACCTGCTCATGAATAAGATTTGAGGGGTAAATGTTCTAAAACTGCTGCATCTTACAGAATAAGGGGTACAGTGCTGGGAAAAGCAGGTCTGACACTAGCTTGTGCTGTCCTCAGCAAGGTGTGCGTAACCTATGTGACAGGTTCTCTTTAAGTCCAAAAAGGCACATACAATTACACAATTAAAATTACTTTGTCTGAAAATAAAAATGTTTATTCACCTGTCGCTAACAGCAGAGATTGGAGCTGGCTCTGTTACCTGCTGTTTAAACCTTAAGACTGGAAGTAATTAGAGCGCCATTTTGCTACACCTTTCTGCATTATATACATAGTGCAGAATGGTGTACAAGCGATTGCGCCCCCCTAGTGGTCAAATATAAAGAAAAAAATACAAATTTAAAGTTCAGAACACTTACCTTTTGCCATTTTTCAAATTGGTATTAAAACATCCGATATAGTGTATTAAAATATAATATATCCTGTACGGTGAGCACTGTAGAAGAAAAAAAAAATCCCTATACCCAAATTGCGGTTTTTGGTCATTTTGTGTCCCCAAAAAAATTGTAATAAAAAGTTTCATGTATACCAAAATGGTACCAATAAAAATTACATCTCAAACTGCCAAAAACGAGCCCTCACTTGGGTCCATAGGTGGAAAACAAAACAGAGAATGGCGTTGCAACCCAAATTAAAGAAACAAAACAAAAAACTTTCTTTTTAACCCCTTTTCTCCCCAGGAGAAATGATCAGCTATTTTTTTTCTTGTTTCTGCCTCTTTGCATTTCAACAGTCGTAACTTCTTAGTTTTTTAAGCGACTCGGTTGCATGAGGACTTGTTTTATGCAGGAGAAGTTGTATTTTTTTTGGGGGGGGCATAGTTTATGTGTACAAACATATTACTGAATTTTTTTTCTTTGCAGTGTGAACATAAAGGAGTTTTCTTTTGTTTGTTTTTACACCATTCACGTTTCACACTAAATAACCTGCTAGATGAAGTCTACAGAATATTATGGTCAAGTAAACACATAGGGCGACATGTATGAATCCCGCCGAGTCGGAGCGCCCGTTTCCGCTAGTTTTCCGGCGGAATTTGCGCCTCATGTATGTCGGCGCCCAAGGTGCGCGCATGCATGCGGTGTAAAGTCCATCGCGCCTCGCCAGTGTGTGAGGCGCAGTGCGGGGACTTAGGCGCAGTGCGGGGGTGCGCCTAAGATTCGCCCCCCCGAGGTAGTGCGATCATACATGCCGTGTAAAGTCCACCGCGCCTCGCCAGTGTGTGGGACGCAGTGCGGGGTCTTAGGCGCAGAAGGGACTGCGCCTCATATTCGCCGTCCGAGGAGGTGCGCTCATACATGCGGGGAAAAGTCCACTGCACCTCGCCAGTGTGTGGGGCGCAGTGAAGGACTGCCCCGAGCATGTATTCCCTCGAGGCTTTCAGGAAAACAGCGAAAAATCATTAAGGATGTCCGTGCGGATAAAAAAAAAAAAAAAAGACTTTAAAAAGGGTAAAAATTTCTGAAAAAGGGGCTCAAACCTACAAAAATAATCATAAATAAATCATTTTCCCAAAAACTAGAAGGGCACAACTTGGGAATTTGGATTTGTATACTATTGAAACAGAATTAAAAATTTTGTAAGTTTTTCCATTGGTCGGCAAAAACCAGCCAATCAAATAGGAGGCCAGTAAACCTTAAAAACCTATGGAAGAATGCCCAAATCAAATTCAAAGGCGGGACAGTTCAAAATACAGTAAAAAGCAGAAAAAGTGATTGGTTAAGCTAGGGGGGGCTTGGCTAGCTCAGCCAATCGACGGCAGTATTTTCTCAAGATTCTATGGAAAAGAAATTCAGAGCCACTGTGTTTGTGATTTGGGTAATTAAAAAGGCGCGCTTATTTGGACCAAGGGAGAGCGGCGACGCGCTTATGGGTTTTCTAATAAACTGGAATAAAACGACGGGCCCAAATCAAAAGAAAGACTCTCGAAGTTGCCCCATGTGTAATAAAATGATAAAAAATATGGGGGTAAAGAAAAAAAATCATTTATTCCATAAAATCATGCTTATTTTTTTATTTTTATTGCACCCTCTATTTATCCTTTGGGTAACGAAAATAAAGACAAAAACATGTTTTATTGAATTAAAAAATTTTTTTTTTTTACCCCAAAAGTATTGTTCATTTTATATTTCACACGGGACAAATTTTGAGAGTCCCTTTTTCATTTGATTTCGGCCAGTACAGTCTTATTCCAAAATTTCTAAAAAACCCATAAACGCGTCGCTAGCTCTCCCATAGGTCCAAATAAGCGCGCCTCTTAAGTTAGCCAATCACAAACAGAGCTGGCTCTGAATTTGTAGCGACCTGCAGAATACAGCTAGCATGTCATTAACACCTAACAGTGAAACCCATAAATTCAAAAACCCCACATCCGCCAATACCAAACATGTAGGGTTTCCATTATGTTTCGTTACTGTAAAAAAAAAATTTCCCAAAAATTTTTATTTTTGAAATTTTTCGCCGCGGGGCCCTTTTGTCTACCCCAAAACTTTTTTTTTGTACTCACACCTACGGACGTCAGTGAGGCGGCATTTTTTGCGGGCTGAAGTGTACTTTTTATTGCTAACAGTTTGGAATACATGGGACTTTTTTGATAACTTTTATTCCAATTTTTATGGGACGTGAAATGACCAAAAAACCCACAATTTTAGCGTTTGTAATTTTTTTCTTCTACGGTGTTCAGCGCACGGGATAAACGATGATATATTTTTATAGATTGGACTTTTACGGAGGTGGTGCTGCCAAATATATATAACTTTTTTAATTTTATTTTTTTATTTGTAAAATGGCGAAGGAGGTGATTTGAACTTTTAATATTTTTTTTCTTTACACTTTATTTTTTTGAGTTCCCTTAGGGCACTTCACCACCAGGGGGCGCGATCGTTAATACAGCCTAATGCATTGCATAGACAATGCATTAGGCTGTACCAAGATGGCGGTTTCCCCACTTCCTGCATGGAACAAGAAGTGAGGAAATTCAAAACATGGCAGTGTTGGGAACCTTCACAAGGCTTCCCGCTGCCATGTTCAGCCATCGGATCTCCGCAGTTATGCTGCGAGGACTCCGATCGCAGTGAAGAACAGTGCGCGGCACTGTTTTTCATTCATTTAGACGCTGCGGCCATCTTTGCCGCGGTGTCTAAGGGGTTAAACAGTGCAGGCGGGCAGTGCACCCCCCCCCGCGCTGTAACCGCTGGGTGTTAGCTGCAATCAGCCGCTAACACCCGGCAGCTGGGTCACGGAGCGATCCTCCTGCAAAGCTCCTTAGCGACCCTGGGACGTATGAGTACGTCCAGAGTCTTTAAGGGGTTAAACTACATTTCAATGCACTGCAAAAGACGAGCCCTCACTCAGGTCCATTCTTCTACGGTGTTCAGTGTACAGAATAAATAATGTTATATTTTTTTACTAGATCGGACGCGACGATACCAAATATGTGTAACTTTTTCATTATTTTATTTGGAAAATGGCAAAAGGGGGTTGATTTGAACTTTTTAATAAAAAAAAATATATATTACACTTTTAGACTTTTTTTTCTCTCTTAACTTTAACATTGAGCGCCACATGTATGAAAACTGTTTCTAATGCCTAAGACTTTCTTTGTTGCCCATAGCAACCAATCAGAGCTCCTCCTTAATTTTTGCAGAGCACTATATAAAATGGTAGGGGAGGTCTGATTGGTTGCTATAAGCAACAAAAAGTCTTAGACCTTGACAGTTTTCATACATGTCCCCCTAAGTCTCCCTAGAGTGCTTCACCACACGGGGGCATGATCGTTTGTACAGTCTATTGCATTGTATAGACAATGCATTAGGGTGTACAAAGATGGTGGTAAAATGAGAAACATGGCAACGATGGAAGCCTTCTAGTCGACATGTTAACCGATCTGCGCCTTGCCGCAGGGGCCCCGATTGAAGTGAGGAACGGTGCGCATCACCGTTTCTCATTCATTTAGGAGGGTATGTTCACACGGGCAAATTTCGGCGCGCATTCTGCTCCATATTTGCGCTCTAATATGGGCGAGATGCGCGCTGAAGTTACGTTAATCCATAGCTCTCAGAGAACTATGGATTACGCCTCCTCTCCCCGCTCGTACAATACGATCGTACTGTATGCGCGGGGAGATAAGTGACATGTCAATTACTTGCAGTGAATACGCGCCACGAGTAAGGCATGTCAATGGGGCGACGGGCTGTCGGCCCCCGTGCTTTGGGAATACGCACTGATCAGCGCGACTCCCAAAAAACCTGGGGTATTGCGGCGTGTGAACATACCCTCCGGGGTTAAACAGCGCCGGATGGAACCGGCTCCATCCTGTGCTGTACCCGGCAGGTAATAGCTGCAATTAGCAGCCGCCTGTGTAGCGGGATTGTATGTTCACAGAGCGTTTTTGGATCCAAACATCGCATTAAAAACGCAGCGTCAATCGGATCCAAAACGCAGGTGCGTATTTAGATGCATGTTGGCTGCAGCAGGATCGCACCCTATAGTTTTAAAAAGAGCATCTGCTGCGGCTTTTGGATAAAGAATTGATAGGGCAATTCTTAGAACAAATCCGAAAGACGCAAGTAAAACACGTATCGATGATCACTCGTCTGAACACTGATGCGTTTTAGGCTATGTTCACACGGCTTATTCTGGGACGTATCTCGCCCCGTACGGCGCAAATTACGGGCTGAAATATGTCCCAGTCATTACGGTACTATGGATTACGTCTCCTCTCCCCACTCGTACAATATGATTGTATTGTACGCCCGGGGAGATAAGTGACATGTCAATTACTTGCGGTCATACTGCAATTACGCCGTGTGAACATAGCCTTATAACAAGCCCCCCCCTATGTGTAACTGGATCATGGAAGAGATCTATATTCTATCCATTCAAGTCACCCATTGTTCCAAAGCTGAATGTGAACGATCACTCACAAACATTACTAACGCACCATTAAAAACAAAAATATTTTTTTCTGTGAATAAAAAAATTCTACTTGAGCTTTGAATGAGAAAACGGGAAAGGAAGAAATCAAGTTCAGCCTTGTCTCCCCTCCTGTATATAAAGTGTATGATACCTGTAATACAGAATGTGTATAAGGGTGCTTTCACACGGTGCGCTTTGGATGCATTTTTTTGGATGCGTTTTTTGTGTAGGAAGGCACAGCAACTAAAGCTGTACATTGCTGCACAAAAAACGCATCAAAAATGCACCGTGTGAAAGAACCCTAATATAATAATACCTGTAATATGGAATGTGTATAATATAATGTGTACGATACCTGTAATATAGAATGTGTATAATATAATGTGTACGATACCTGTAATATAGAATGTGTATAATATAATGTGCATGATACCATTTACATAAGATGTTCCAATACCTCCTAGTGTCTCTAATCTTTTGTCTTTGCTTCTTACTCCTCCAGCCCGCGCTGCCTCATGTGCAGGGAAACTTCCTGGCTCCCCTCAGAGAATGCAATGTGATTGTGATGCAGGGCTTCCATCCCCCTCCCCTACACGTCCTAGAACTCTTCAGCCCTGCCCAAAACTCTTCTGATTTAGTTCAGGACCCTCCCTGTACAGTACACTATCTATCATTTGTCTTTCCTCTCCACATACTCTTTGAAGTAATCTCTTTCCCCATCACCCCCTGGATGTCTGCAGATGCTGTTGTCAAAATCCAATTGAAGTATATTTCACGCCTGATTATCTGGTGACTAGTAAATTTATTGCGTTTTATGTGCTGGAATACGGGCCAAAATCAGCCTCAGACAAGCTTCAAACCTTCCTTCGCTGAATATAATGTAAAATACTCCTTGTCGGTCACACAAAGTGCATTTCAAAAGCGTAATTGCGTTTGTTATTATTATTTGAGCGGACAGATAACTGGGCTGAAAAAAGATAAGTGCGGTCCAATGGACTATGTAGGGTTTTTATTCTGCTTGTAAAATATTCCCCTAATAGGGAAACAAGTGGGATAGAAATTAGGAATTACAATACACTACAAAGGGCTCAGAGCGAGAACAGGTCGTAGTGACCCAAGACGTCAAGAAAAAGTTTAGCATTATAGGAGTAAGACGTGATGGCCAAACGTATACAAACATAGACTTTATAAACAGGGAGTACAAACAGCAAGGATTTCCGGTATTATCCAATTGAAATACATTGTAAAAAAACAAAATGTATACAGAAACAGTATACTATAAACAACGTGAAGAAACGCAGCAGGTTGCCCAGCGTCCTCCGGCACATTGTTAAGAAGTGAAACGGCTTGTAATATGACGGAAAGTGTAAAAACGGTACCCTTGGTACCTCTCTGTCCCTTGGATCTCCAATTCTCCTTATAGGTCCTCCACCAAATTGTATCCGGGGGGTTCATGGGCTTCGACAGGAAGACTGAAGGGCCAATCACTAGCCTCACCTCAGTAACCAGGGTAGGCCGGCCTAAGGTATGGTGTTTCACACGCATGAATTGTGTCGCGAAAACTGTCGCCAGCAATTACGGTAAAATGCAAAGCTCTCACATAGTCTTCAGCCTGGCCACGGTGTACAAAGGCAAGTCATTAGTTGTACAGAGGCGGGTTGGGAATAGACAAGTCAATTGTATAGCGGCGAATACGCGGGCGCTGGACAAAAGCACGACAAGGTGTGGGTACAGCTGACGCCGCGCCCGCCCCGCCACTCGAGGGGGACTTAGCTATATAGGAGGTCGAGCGCTTTGGTTCCAAAACACTGCGCTGCGTATAGCAGCACTCACCTATACACGGCCGTCAATATAATGCCGATGAACATAGCCCTAAGCGTGTGCAATAGAAGTTGTCTCAAAGACATTTTTGAGGGCCATGTAACGGGAAATGTCAGAGGAGCAATAGGGCTAAAACACACAAATATACGAAAGCATTAGTGTGCCATAGTAAAAAAAATTGTCATACCTGCTTTCCTCCAAATATAAGATAGATTCCTAGACACTTCATGCGCCATGTAACACAAAAGGTGGTCAAGACCGTCGGTAAAAGAAGAAAAACGGTTGTGGAGTTAGTGTACGTGATAACAGCGTGCCAAAACTGTTGCCCAAAATATGAAACAGAGAAAAGTGGCCGTCCCTACCTAGGTGGCCGTCACCCTAGAACCAAACCCCACCTACACACCACATTTGCACATATCCCTGAGGTTGTGCCATAGTCTAAAAAGGAATGCGATCCTAAAATATGATTCAAGAGTGGAACCGAGAGGTTACAGACCCAGAAAGGGACCCGAAAACACAACTAAGCAAATGTGCAATAGTGAGTACCAAAGTCATTCCAAGTCAACCACGCAACGGAGTACAGTTGGGGACTAGTGATCGCTGTGATGCACGTGTTCTAACTTGTGTTTCTTATTTGGATCCGTTCAAAGAAACTGCCATGTCAATAACATTGAAGCCAAAAGACACACATATGCCGCTATTATAATCTGATAGGAGTGCGATGCCTGCAACAGGGCCTAAAACGCAGCCAAAACACGCTAACTGCTAGTGCAAGTTGAAGGCGAGAATATGAAGGCACGCATTAAGGATGTTTTTATATCGGATCCAAAACATATACCAAAATCGGATTCACATTTTCGAGTGAAAGAACCCAAGGCACAGATGCAACAAAACATGAAGCCAAACGTCGAAAAAATCGCGTTACGTTATATAACATTAACGCTAAAGCGTTGGCCAAAGATTGCACTATATATTAGAGTCAGATGTTGAACATCCAATTTGATTTCTATTGTTGGCTGACTAGCAGTTTCTGAATTGGCGTTGTCCCTCGTGTTTTTCCTGCGATTTGAATGGGTAGGTTTTGTTTATATTATGTTATATGACGTGAAACAAACTAAGTAAGTTTACAGCATGGTGCAGAATGGCACTTAGATACGACCATCCAATCCAACTTTAAAAGGGAAGCACCTCTGCGTAGTAGGTATGCCAGTAGCAGAATGGGGCAGTACTTTTTCGCTGTGCAAGGAAAGTGGGGGCCCACAAATAATGTACACTCAAGAGAGGAACTATTAAAGTGGGTAAAGATGGTGTCCGCGCATTAGAATATATGAATAGGTAAATGTTTCCCTAAGACCTAAAGTCTAGTATGACAGATGTCAGGCCCTGAACCCCACGTCTTATCGCTGTAGTTAAAATTAAAGACATATATTTGATGGAAATTATAAAAACGGCCAATTATGACAATTTGTATAACGTTTTGGATTTCCATCCCGTCCACCTAGAAAAAGTCAAAGAACAATTTAAAGGCATACATTTGTATACAGTCTCTCCAAACGTATATAGTCATCCGTTAGCAAAAGAACGATATAGTGCTCAAGTATTTTTGCCTTAATATAAAGAGTGCCAACAGATTTGGCCATCCGTTCAAAACATTTTACAATACACACATGAACCCGCATATATTCCCCCTATAGGCCCACAGTATAAAAGTGCTCCAGCAGTGAGTTCACCTGCGGACAAAAAAAAACTCGAAAAAACACAACACTAAAACACAATTCTATTTGAACTAAAGGCAGTTACCCGAGAATAATAGCCCCGGTCTCATCAAAAGTCACAGTACACTCAAATGGAACAACACAAAAACAGCAGTGATCACCCTGGGCCTCCGGCGGCACAGGCCACCCGCCTACTTTCCCACCCCCAGAAGTATCACAGAAAGACCCAAGCCGAACACCACAGCCGTCCTCCCCGTGACACATACGATCTTTACTAACTCAAATAAATAGATTGCCCCATAAGTCCCTTCCGCGCATTCCTTGATCCCCTTTCTATCCTACCGGCCCCATAGAAACCCCAAACGGCCATTCTCCAAAAACCAGTGCCCCGTAGACCCCGCCAGTGACCCCCAGCCCATCCTTAAGCCGAACCTACCCCCCAGTAGAGGTAATAATAACACAATCCGTCAAAAATGCGTATACTTATGGAAACAGAGGAGGACCGCCGGGGGGGGTAAGAGGGCGCTGCTGCGCTTCCATCAAGTTTGAAATAAAGTATAAGTTATTTAGTATATTTTTATTATGAAAATGTAATATTCCATGGAAAACGACATCCTAAAATATCTAATAGTCCATTATTGATCTAACTATAAACATAATGTAGACAGTGTATATAACCCCCCAACACCCCCCACCCCCCTTCTCCAAATGCCCTTCCCCCCTCTTTCCATTGTCCCAATACCCTCTATGACCACCCCACGCCCTCGCATCCCGCTCGTCCGTGCACCCCCGCCTCACATCGTGGTACCCCTACATCAGCAACCCAATATGTCCAACGAAATGCCACATAGTCCAAAGCAACAAGACAAAACACGTGCCCTCATTAGCAGAAGTCATTCACCCCAAACAGTAGCACTTAATTGCTCTACTGAATGAAGAAAAAAAACTGGTTAGTAACACTAGAAGGACAATGGTATATCATAGAGCCCAGAGGCCTAAGTATATCCATTAAGATCTACCTGCTACACGCTTACAATCTGTGCCTAAATCCAGAAGGGGTAGTCTATAGCATGTGCAGTTCGCAAGGCCGGGCTAGACAGCCAACGAGCAATGCTGGAGAACAAATAACTCAATCATTGAGCTGGATATGGCATTATTAAAACCAGATCAGAGTCCCACCCATGCTCATAGGGGTGGAGTGCTTGACCCTTGCTATCTGTTCTGGGTGGCGTACCAGGGCTGTGCAATTAAGATGAGCATGGGGATCATCAAATCACCACATAAGGCTCTGACACACATGAACTTGAAGACAGGCTGGTGAGTAGGAACCAGGATGAGGGGTAACTTAACAAAGGAAGTGTTGTCCCCCTTAGTTCCTCATTTAAGCAGACAGAGGTCTTCCCTAACTCTCATAGTAACCTTCACGATATTGTTCTCTATTGATAGCCTGTCCCTAATCAGAATGACCGGGTACCCAACGAACAAGGACATTGTATCTACGTGAGGGGCGAGTGAGGAAGCTTGCAGGGGGTGCCCAAGTGGGTTCCAGGGCTCCCTCTTGGGCACAACAGTAGAATGTCCAAGGAGATCTGTTAATGTTTTAAAGGTAAAAATAGGTTACCATATGATGACACACAGTATCCCTTGCAGATAAGTGAATACACCATATGTATCTAGTGGTCACTCCCCATTCGAACTACGATCCAGGGGGGTCCACCCTAGACAGCAGAAATGGAGAGATCACTATTGACAAGCATACATCATGGCCTCACTGCAGGGGAAGTTAATTATATAAGCTCCCAGTCCAGACATCACGCCAGGCCGCACCAAGTGCAGCCTTAGGAGCAAGTCCTTTTCTTATATTGTGGTGTATCAGCACATTGTATATAGATGTTAAGGGTGCTTGTCACATGGTGATTATTTTATGGTTGAGAGTCATGAAGGCGCAAAATTAATGCTTGTACATTGGCAGGGTCCGCAAAAATTTGGTGACAAGAAAAGGTGGAGTTGTAGTTAGCTGAGATATTATGTGCAGTGATTACAGCACGGAAATTGCTGAGCCATCCTTCACAAAAAATGCATTGAAAACATTGTGGCACAGAGTTGAAAGAACCCTAAAATTGGTTAACAGAAAACACAGATATAAATAGGGAACTGACAAGGCAGTTTACCCCTGGGACCGCCCATGGAGGGGAGAAGCTTTGACCAGAATGTAAGTAAACATACAGTGATAATAAAAGTCATCTCACCTTTGAGGATGATGGTACGGTATGACATGGTATTGGATGCTGTTCTACAATCCGTGCTCGGAAGACATGCTGCAGACATGATAGGACCGAGTATAGAAACCCATGTGCAAAGCGCCCAGCAAAAGAATATGATATAACAACATACTACTCGACAAGTATACGAAATGCACCCTATGCCTCGCAAACCCCATGTCCACACACAGTCCTACGCCGAAGAAGGACGTTATCCCGTGGTAGTGTTTGAGTGTGGGGTACAGGTCAGTCAGGAACAACAGCAGCGGTGGTTGGAATCAGCTGAAGTGCGATTACGTTGCCAGGCAACACTCCATAAGGACAAGGATTCATTCTACCACCCTTACACGCCTCAATATTGTTCCAAAATAGAAAACACGTATCCGTTGTCATAGCCGTTCCTACCCCCCAAACCCCCACGCCCCAACCACCGCATCTCCAAACATTTTCACCCCCATCACCCGCCAACTCCTGCTGACCCCCAACACATAAACCACAAGGTTCTAGACTGAACCCCATCATTAATTAAGACGCGATTGTCAAAAGGCAAGTACCAAGCCCTGCGGATAAGGCAGTCCTACAGCAATAGTGACGCAAGGGAATGCCCGTATCAGCCGGGGTTGAATCGGAGCGTACCAGCACCTTAAACATGGCATACAATAATGAGTAGATACAGAATGTGTAAATTCATACGATCTTGCCCGCGTCGCGGGGTGGAGGTGCGTCGCACGATTGCGCGTGGTACCCGAGAGTCCTCGGAACATACCTAGACGTCGCAAACAATGAAAGACATAAAAAAAAGCAACGCCCAGTAAGGGAACAAAGACATTAAAATCCCACGGACAAGAAAGCGACAAAGGCTAGGACGCAAGCATAAAAAACACATGTATAACACCGACGAAATGAGAATGAGGTTGTCCATTGGTTAAAACTGGAATCCAATATAAAAATGCCACCAAGCCCACACGTGCCCGAAATTTTATCAGATGGACACCGCCCCCTAGAGTTTATATGTGAAGACTCGGTATCACATACCCGGTGATCCATATGAAAATGACGAATCACCAAGGTGCACATCACTGCGAAATTTATTGGAGTGCCATAGGAGATGCCTACATTTTAACGTTTCTTTGCTGGTCAGAGTACAGGTGTCTGCGGATCCGAACTTTAAGAGAGCAGTAGTACAGCCCATAGTATTGGTTTATGGACAGCAGAACGGCAAGTATCAAAATAAACAACGTAACGATTGTTACAAATGATAAATGGATTTTATGGCAAAATTAGAGCACTGAGTGGATGGAAAAAACACTTTTGGAAATAGATACGTATTACATTGTAATGGTCATAACCTGGAATATTACACTGAACATTCCAGTAGTTCTTGGATAACTCACTTTTGTTACGTACCACGGGTGTAAGTTAGAAAGAGACTGTGGACAAAAGTAGAATCTTAAAAGGTTTGTTGTCCCTTTCTTTAGACAAAACGGACCATATCCGAGAGATACAATCTGTTTAGAGCTGTTGGCTTCAGTTAAAAGTGGGAAGATTAATTTCCCCCCCCCCCTAACAAACTTACAGATTTGTGCTTGAATTGAGGGCAGGACAGTGGTGGAAAGGTAATCGCACCCTTGTCTGAAAACAGACATTGTATTTTTGGTTTATAAGAGCTCTTATTTCTGGGGACCAGCGCAATCCTATCAATATTTATTTTCAAAATTCCAATGTGGTATATCCTCTATGACTAAACACAGGTTAGTTTCTTGCATGTAGTTAGGTACCATAGATGGAACAAGCAATTTCTTTTGATTCGTATTTGCTCACCATAAGGTAATGACTATTACGAGTTAAGATTGTGGAAGTGGCATGAAAAAAGTGTGTTCCTAGCAATATTTTTCCTATAGTGGAAATACTTTCAATTTACTGGATATTGGCTACGAGTGTGATATCCAAGAATTTTAATGCTCTCCATTTGCCACACCAGAGTAAAGCCATAAATTCAAGCGGTAGGTCGTTAGACGTTATAGTCCAAACATATCCACATCCTCCCTTTGATTTTCCCCCCTCCACACACACCAGGATTCAGGTCGTCTATATAACTACTATATCCACCTGATGTGGGATAGAAGGGAGAAGGGGAAGAACGGGGAAACGTCTCCTCCCAGGCGGACATATGTACGCCAAGAAGGAGAGAACCTGCCCCAACGACGCAACGCTGCAGTATAAAGAATCATCAAAGGTAAAAAAAAAAAAAAATGGATTATAAATCGTGGCAGTAGGCACATAATAAGAAAATTAATGTAAAGTATTGAAGAATACGTTGTAAAAGGCTGTTCCGAAATGTGTTGGTTTCAAAGGATATCGAATGGCTAGCGGGTGAGGGACTGGAGGAATACAGCGCGCTACACAGGTCACAAGTGCGGCCCATGACGTCATTGGAGTCCGCAATCTCTAACCTAGATAGCGATTGTTACGAGACACTTAGTATCGTTTGATGTTGTGCCCTAATATATAGTCTACGAAAAGGCAGTGAAGGCAGAGAATCAACCCCAAGACGGCTCAAAGTGTCTCACAAAGAACCCATGCCAGCCACTAAGGTTCGCAAGGGTGGAGGGTAAAAGATCCTTGGGAAAGGGTTGTGTAAAATAGGAATATGTGGGAATACTTCCAAAGAGCTTATACTGCAAGAGGCTTGGGATATAGCTACCCATTTTAAATCCTTCATTAAGGACATATTGTAAACAACTTGAAAGAGTTTTGTGGGTTACTGACTTCAAAGGATGATAGGTTTTTTTTGTTCTACGGATTTCAGTCATTAAGTTATTTTTTTTTTAAAAAGACCAGAGTATTCAGTAAGCACAATTGGGCTCTTTCCTTGTCTGCTGGTCTGATATAGGAAGTAGATAGTTCCCATCCCCGCCCCGGATGGGTTTGCATACATTATCAATGGCTGTAAACCCTAAAGCCTTGGGGTTGTTGAGGATCCATGTGTGTTCAATAACTATGCTGCGGCGTACATTAGATTTATAATGTGTTAGAGATGTTTCTATGTTAGAATCGTCGTTGATCCAATCTACAAAAGTAAAGCATACGAAAATAAGGATTGCATAAAAGCAAGTAATGATATAAACCACATGGTGGGATATTAGTTTTATAAGTGGTAGCTTCTGATTGCATATGATACGTCAGGAATCTAGAAATGTTGAGAAATAATGTGTGGGAAATGTGCAAATTACAGTTTATGCATGGGCATGTGGAGACCACATATTAAAAAAAATCCCTTGTAACGCAAGCCAAGATGAATTTGGATGGCGAAAAAAATAGTACACGAAATGGGCGTAATATAATCCCCAAAAGTACTTATGAAATCCTTTCCACAAATATACAACCAAATGCATAGGACTGCGTAACCAAATAAACATCCTCCTGAAAGAATTGGTAAAATTGTATAAGATATATATATGTTTAATTTGTGGCAACACTGAGAAGATTAAAGGACTAATGCCAACTATTAAACTATCAATGTCATTGTTGTTTAGGCTACTGATATAACACCTTGATAAGTGGTTCCACCAATCTTCTCCTGGGTACTGTTTGATTATATACAGCTCTAGAAGCCCTTGTGCCTAGTGTCCAAGTCTGAATAACCACTAGCTTTGATTCTGTTAATTGATTGGGTGTCTCTTTTCGGTTGAGAAGCTTGAGGGAGACAATTACGTTGTGCCCTAATCTGCTCACCAACTGGGAAACATATGTGCCCGTTAAGTAAAGCGCTTTGCGTGAAAACATTTTAAAGTAGGAGAATAGTATACCCATCTCAACAACTAAGCGACAAGTTATATAGAAAGTGACAATACATGCCATGTATACCTAGTAAGCTCCACAAAACGCAAAAAGTTATGTGGCTACATATCCTGTATGTCCTCTTGTGAACTTCGAAGTTCAACGGGATTGATATTTAAATACTTGAATGAACTTTTTGTAGTCGGCAGGTACTAATCACCTCCCCAAAATAAAGGAAAGCGTGATGTTGTACCTGCCGTAACCATTCAATATGAATAGCAAAAGGATTAGTATTTCTGCGGTAAAATGTAAGTGCATCTCCCACCAAAGCGGAGACTGATAGATTAGCGAGTGATGTGGAGACATAGCACCCAGTCAAAACACCATTCACCTGGAGGTAAACATTGTTATTTGGTATGAAAAATAATTATGATTCTTAAACTCCGTAATCATAAGAATGAAGTGTGAGGTCTTCATTGTATGTACTGTGAACCTCAAGATGAAACTGTAATCTAACTGAATTTGTGGTATGCTGATTAAAGATGACTCAAAGACACAAGTGACCCAGCGCAAATTTTCAGACCAATCTTTATGTATGTAAAATTGGCCAAAACGTCCCTGGTGTCCCTAAGGTAAGCCCGATAACCCTTGTGTACAAAGGGGTTGTAAGAGGAAACCAACCATTGTGATTACTCTCTCCCGAAGGGAGCCAATGCCAGTAGACAATTGGACGCGTGGGGGGAGATTCTTTGTTTTATGGATCTAGGCAATCCGAAAAATATAGGCAAACTAGATATTCCACTATGCCCTTGTAACTTCCAACTTGTACTCTGGCAAAGAACTCCCAAGGCAACTCCCTCTTCTAACATGTGTAATGAAAATCTGACTGGAGAATAGACTTGTTGTTGGTATCTTTCACAAGTTATCAAATAAAGTAGCTGAATCCTTAACAGATGTTCCCCCACACCAGTCCTCAAGGCAACACCAACATGTCATGTTTTCAGGAACTCCCACAGAAAGCACTGACAATAATTGACATCACCTGTGCAATGCGTAAGGAAAGGCCAGAAAACCATGACCTGTTTGGGAGTGCCTTGAGGAACGTATGGTTGGGAACCTCGTGCTGTAACATAAAGTGACATAGAAAAGATCATAGATGGTGCCCATCCCATTACACACTACCGTGCCACACTTGCCGCCATCCTGATTGTAGAAAGGAGGTATATACGATTACAAGAGAAATAGGCAAATAGTGAAGAAAAAAGTAACTATCAATAGAGAACACAATAGAGTATGAGTTATTGAAATCTACAAGTGAACTTTCCCATGAAAAACAGCAGAACCCATCCGGGCGGGTAGTTGGGGATATCCTACTGCGGGATAGGGAGGCGTATTGGATTTGTAGTTTTTAAACAGCGATTTACCCCCAAATGGGTTGAAAATGCGTAGAGATGTCAAGTAATCACCTTTAGCTTGTTGATTTCAACATGTCCATCCTGTGGTCTCTGTTTAATGTTTGACATTTTTCCTTGCAAAAATCTTGTATCATTTAATTCTATGTTGTACCTTTCTATTAAACATAGGGTTTTATCACACCACCCCTTTGCCTGCTCTCCAGGTACACTTTGCATTCATAGCATCAATGTTTTCCTAAAATATATGTCCATTTGTTCATTGATGCAAAATGTATTTTTTTTTTTACTTATCATTTTTGGATTAATATAGTGCACGCTACCATGGCAAACACACTGCCCCGCGTCCATTATATTGTGCCATTTCCGGAGGGTCTTGGAACTTTGTACAATACGACTTGTCGCCTGCGTCCTCCGTGCTTCCGGCTCAATGTCATTTCCAGTCCTTTGAACGCAGGATATTCCGCATCAACTTCCGTCGAGTTGGTCGGGACGTGACCTCATCTGGCGCCATTGGTGAAGCCCACGGGTCGCGGGCAGGGCGTCTGCAGGTGTGGTAATAATTCTTTAAAATATTTAGTATGTGGTATATGAAATGTTGGAGCACTATAAAAAGGTGTTAGATACCTTATTACACATCTAAGACTAATGGGCTGAAGCAATCCCAAAACACGTCAGTGACAACCCCCTCTGTTTTTCCATAGCTTGCACATGTCCAACTTTTGGGGTTTTTTTAGTGCTGTTTTATCGCATTTTTTCAATAAAAAAGTTTTGATATATTTTATCCAAAACTTTTGCTGGTGCTTTCCATTTTTTCTACGGCTAAGTAATAAACATACCCAGGACCCCATGGTTGGCTTTCCTTATTTTGTGGTTTGTGTGTTCTAGGATGTGTAAACAAAATAAAATCATGACAGAGAAGGGAGCCAAATGCTCCCTGTCAATCAGTCTTTTTAAAACTCAGGGTCTGGGCATAAGGGGTTTTAAAAATGGGGGTTTTTGGGGATGGCAGAGGCATACCTAGTTTTTGTCCTGTATTTGGACAGGGCCCCTCAGTGCTCTGCCCAGGGGCCCATAATGCTGTTGAGATGGCTCTGTGAAATATATATATTTATTTATTTTGCATCTCTACCTATGGAGATGGCCTTGGGTGTGTCAGCATAAACCAATCAACATCAAGGGGATGTTACAAAGTGGGGTCCCAAGTGTTATACTTGTATTCCCTTGTCATTACATTCTACTTCTCTCACTTCTAAATGCGCTTTAAGGGTTGGGTTTTACGAAACCTCTGAAAAGGAATGGAAACTTGCCTCCACAATGGCCATATGATGGTCCCATTGATCTCATCCCTCACTTCAAACTTCTAAATGGCATATGTAACCTCACAGGTCCAGAGCACCAGGCTATGAAGGACTCTATTTCTGACAACCTCCAAAAGGGTATATCAGATTCGGACCCTCTACCTCTCTAGTGGGGACAGACTATTTTGCAGAAGAGGATGAAGGGCTCTGCCTTATTGATTTCCATGAATAATATAACTAAAGAATAAGTATCCTTTAGGGTGCTTTCACACAGTGCGGTTTTTGATGCTTTTTTTTTTGTGCAGGAAGGCACAACAATTAATGCTATACATTGTTGCACAAAAAACCCGCACCATGTGAAAGCACCCTTACTGCTTATCCCTGGTCTGTATTATCAACTTATTGGGGCCTGCTGGTTTACTAAGCTTGTTTTTTAGGAGGTTTATAACCTTGTTCACATTAGGGAGGCTAATAATAATAATAATAATAATCTTTATTTCTATAGCGCCAACATATTCCGCAGCACTTTACAAATTCAAGGGTAAACATAGTCATTACACATTAAAAGTACTTACAAATGAGACACAAGGTGTGAGGGCCCTGCTTGTGAGAGCTTACAATCATTAGGGTGTTTTTGGGTAAACAAGGGTAAGAAGGGCCAAGTTTACAATGGTCCAGCCATGTTTCATAAATAGGGGTGGTTTACATGAAAAATGGATGAACCTGCCACCCAGACCTGTACATCTAAAATACAGATAAGTGCCTGTGAGTGCCCAAGTGCAGGGATAAACAGATTGTTTTAAATAGCAGTTAGGGATCTTGGTGGGCCAGACCGAAAGAGTATTTTCAGGGCCCCTTAAAACTGTGGGTTTTTGAATGTGCCTGATCGCCCCTGGTAGCATATTCCACAAAATTTGGTGCCGCACGTGTAAAAATTTTGGTAGGCGGCATGGAGGTTCGGATAAATTGAGTGTAACCTGATATCAGCAGCAGAGCGGAGAGCACGGGTAGGGCGGTAGATGGAGACGAGGGAGGAGATGTAGGGAGGAGCAGCGCTGTGCTGAGTTTATTCTGTATACTGTACTGGATGGGCAACCAATGCAGTGACTGACACAGGTAGAGCATCAGTATAGCGGCTGGAGAAAAGACAGCCTGGCTGCGGCAGTCTGGACAGATTGGGGAGGCGAGAGTTTGCAGAGAGGGAGACCGATAAAACAAGGAGTTGCAGTAGTCAAGACGAGAGAATAAAAAGCAGTAATGAGAGTTTGAGTTGTTTCCACAGTGAGAAATGGACGGATTTTGGAGATATTCTTGAGGTGCAGGTGACAGGAGCAGGCAAGGGATTGGATATATGGAAGAAGGTCAGATCAAATCCAATAAAAACCCCTAGACAAGCGGGGGCCCGCTGCCCAGGAGAAATGGGGTACCACATACAGAAACAGAAATAGCAGGGGGGGGTGGTTAGTAATGGCGGAAAGACAAAAGTTTTAGTCTTTGTGAGTTTAGTATTCAGATGGCGAGGACATGATGTCAGAACAGCGGACAGACCTCCCCTGGTGTTTTGTAGCAAGGCTGGAGTGATGTCATGGGAGGAGGTGTAAAAATTTGGGGTCATCCGCATAGAGATGGTACTGGAGCCCCAAAACTACTGATGGTTTGTCCAATTTGGGGGCTGTGTACAATGAAGAGGAAGAGGACCTAGAACTGATCAGTGAGAAACCACAACTGCAAGAGGAAAAAAGGAGAGGAGGTGGGAAACCCGAAACGAGACACGAAGGAGCGGTCAGAGGTAGGACGAAACCAAGCGAGAGCGGTGTCCTGGAGGCCAATGGTGCTGACATGCGAGGGGAAGTTGGTGATCCACAGTGTCAAATCTGCGGAGAGATCCAAGAGAAGCAACAATGAGTAGTTACCCTGAGATTTTGCTGTTAGGAGGTCATTTGAGACTTTAACTAAGGCAGTTTCCGTGGAGTGTAGGGTGCGGAAACCTGATGGGTGTAAAATGGCACAATGTGCCTGTTTCAGAATCTTATACTATAGTGTTCACTTTATGATCATCTGTGTAGAATATTCTGGTGTATTTCCCCTTCTCCCCCCCCCCCCCCCTCCATCCTCCTCCAATCAACTTCATATTAAACAGATTCAGGTTTTTTTTTTTCAAAAGCTCAGGGGCCACCCTTCAGCCAAAATTTTAAAAAAATTACTTTTATTTTACCAGACAATTTTTTAAATATAGTCTACAGAAGGTTCCCGTATGGAACTAGCCAAGGTCTAAGCCATAATTGACTAGGTCCAACCCAAGGTGTTATTTTTTTTTTCTGCGGGTTTCTCTGTAAATTCATTTGGGGGTTTTTTCTAAACCCTGACGGAAATACTGCTGTTTAAGAACGTCCAAAGTGTCTTGCATCTGCCCCGATTTTTTTTTTTACACCATTCATAGTGGACATTAAAACTTTGGAGGTTGGGGTGGGAGTTGTACTCTTGGGGGTCCTCTGATCCTACTGATTTTTGTGTGTTTTTTTTTTTTGTTTTTTTTTTGGGGGGGGGGAGGGGGAGTTTTTTCCCGAAAAATAGGGAAGGGAACCCCCTCTATTAAGGGATTTGAGGAATGCACCAAATTTTTTGAGGGAAACCCAAAAAACAAATTTTTCTGCTTGCTTATTTGGAGTTGGGTCAAACCCAACTTTTACAGGGGCCCAAACACCGTTTTTTTTTTCTATGTTTAACTGTTACCTAATGACCTGTGAATACACTTGTTAGGGCTGATGCCTTTTTTCCACCTTCAGTTAGAAACCTGTGCCTATACTTCTAGTGCTATTACAGTGTTTTTTGATATTTTTTTGCAGACATACACAGCAATTAATGCTGTGCATTTCTGCAAAAAAAAAATTAAAGCACCCTTAAGGGCATGTTCACATGGCAATTATTTTTAATTTTTATTTTTTTGGATCCTGGTATCAGACCCAAACATGCATCTAACAATGTGCAGTGATTTTTACATTAGTTTCAATGTGAAACGTGAATCAGCGTTCAGACAATACACGTTTACATGCGTCCTTTGGATCCGTTCAAAGAATTGACTTGTCAAATCTTGATCTGTTTTATGCAGCAGGAGCCCTATAATAAATTTATAGGGTGTGTTCCTGCCGCACATCCAAACATGCACCACACTTTAGGTGTGTGTTTGACACGGCATTTTTCCGTACTTTTTTGGGGTTGAGAAACACCATGAACACCCCCTAATGCTGACCACCTTTTCTAGATTTCATGCCGAAAATCCTATTAAACCCAGTCATGAGGGTCAAGTGGCTCCTCAAAGGAGGTGCACTGTATCAAACTTGCCTGCCCACCTTCATGCTGGCCATCATAGGAGGGAGGCTTAGCAGGCAGTCTGCCAGGATGGTTACATGGCCAACAAGGGGGATGAGAACAATAACCAATCGGTGATCTGAACATGTTTAATCTGGGCTGATCCACCTGCTCTTGCTGCCTTTGGGGGCTTCTGCTTTTTGCCTGTTTCTGACCCGGCTTACCTGTGACTATTTTTCTTCTCTAGACCCCCAGTCTGATTTACTCTCCTAGTAATGACCCAGTTTTCCTTGCCTCCAGCTTGTTTACTGTTTTGTGTGTTTTTTTTTTTTTTTTTCTCCTCTCGATGCCTTTCTGACTTGTAGTTTTGCCCTTGGCCTGAACAAATCTTTACCTGCCAGTCCCACCAGTCGGCGACTATGTGGACGCAACCTGGGGATGGGCAGCAACGGAGTCCAGATCCCTGTTCTATGGGGTTAAAGGGTGAAGACATGCTATCCCTTAGACTCTGCTAAACAGAGTAGCCAGTGCCAAGTCCGACACGAGATTCTGTTGCTTGACAGGCAAGTCCCCCCCCGGTTAGGCCATGTTCACACGTCTTATTTGTGCGCGCATGGGAGCCGTACTGCGTGCCGGAGTTGCGCTGCAGTACGGCTCCAACCCGTCACAGAAACTACAGTAATCCACAGTTCTCATAGAGAACTGTGGATTCCATCGCTCCTCCCTGCTCGGCGAATCCAATGGTGACATGCACATTATTTACGGCGCGGACCCGCTGTAAATAATGCATTGTCTATGGGGCTGGTGAGCTGCGCCCCCGTCCCGCCCCTTATTCAAGCCATAATTGCGAACAAAATCCAGCTCGCAATTACGGCTTGAATAGGCCGTGTGAACCTTGCCTTACAGTAACTCTAGTCTAACGTTACACTGTCTTAGTATTAGTATCTGCCCCAGTGAGATTTAACACTTTACTGACATTGTAGGTGTGACAAAATCAGCCTAGTCCGCCGGCCCGCTTGAGGGACGGCGGCCTGACTTGGGGTGTATCTCGACGTTGCGCTGCCCACTAGGGGGAGCTCGAGGTCAGCCAGATACTGTTCCACTGTTAACCCTTGCCCACACTGGCACAGGGAAACAACAATGCTGCCACCAGTTCGCTCGTTTAGTTATAAGACCGGTCCGTTACCGACTTATAGCAGGGTCAGGAACCAACCCTTGGGTAGCTATATACTATAGACCGAGAATTAGGCGTGTGAGGCCGTTGATCAAGACAGACTAACTCAGATTAAAGTTTATAGATTTAATTGGCCTTGAAGGGCACACTAGACAGCTAATATGTACAAGATGGATGATAATATACAGGTCAGAGAGAGGTGCAAATACAATTATGGATTACAGACAAAAGGCGGTTAAAATAAGTCAAGTTACCGTTGGTGCCCGGCCGCACGGGGGGCAGATGTGGCCTGGCTGCTGCGTGATATTACTGGACCTGCTCTCAGGTACCCCCCTCCTTGGATCAAACAGGAAGAGCCAAACCTGACTCCGGCTTATATCTGCGAGGTGCAGCCCACTTGGCAGCCCCCTACACCCCCCCTGGGACGGTCTATGAACTCCCACTCAGGTCATGCAGTTTCTGATACAAAACCAAAAATGGACGAACTCGGCAGGGCATTGGCACAGAACCAAGCCGGTGGTACCATCAGAACCGTCTGGGCCTACCCGACACCTGGATATCAAACCTGCTTATCTTATGGACCCTGTAGGCCCGGTTCTGGATATCTCAGTCCCCATGCGTCCTGGAAACCGGGAAATGGGCCTGTGCGTGCGGGGAGCTCCATATTTTGGGATATGAACCCGCCATGCACCAGTTATGAGCGGATCACCTATGAATCGATATGAAATATCGGAGACAACCTGACTGGGTTTGATTGGAGTCTTTGAAGCTGGGACTAGCATTTGTTCAGTGCTAATTAGATTCATGGGGATCTTTTCATGGGTTGACCCCATGCTGTGGCGACTTCCTACAGAAAGGCATTTACACTGGGCTTCATTACCGTGTAAATTGAGCTTGTCCTGTGGTGGGGGAAGGCCGTGATCTGACTAGATACAGAATGGGGGATGCAATACTGTGAATTCTTCCTCACAGTAGGTATCACCAGTGACAGCACAAGATTGAGCCGGCTCAATCCTGTGCTGTTTAACCCCTTGGCTGCCATGCTCAACATGGTCGCACACCATTCCTTAATCCAATCAAGACATCAGCAGCAAGATCGCTGTGTCCGATTGCTTAACATGGCAGCAATGGAAGCCTTGTGAAGGCTTCCATTGCTGCCATGTCTTTGATTTTACTGCTTCCTGCTTGGGCACAAAGTTACTGGTCCCAGAAAACTACACCACAGCAAGAATTTGGAAAGTAATGTTTGACGTTTTTACAGTAAGCTAACAAACCATACATGTTTAGTATTGCCAAACTCATATTAAGCTGCAGAATACATTTAACACATTCATAACGAAGATTCTACACCCTAAAAGCAAAACTCCCACAAACATGGTACAAATATGTGGTTGTGTGGCCATACCTCAAGGGGATTAAGAATTTAACCCTTTCAGGACCCAGGTTTTTGTTTTGTGACATGTTCGTTTTTCCCTCCTCGCCTTCTGAAAGCCATAACTTTATTTTTCCACCTACATAGACACATGAGGGCTTATTTTGTGGGACAAGATGTACTTTCTAATGGTGTTCATTATACTATAGAATATACAGGGAAACCGCAAAAAAATTCCAAGTGGTACAAATTGTGAAGAAAAAATGTATTTTCGCCATGTTTCTGGGTGATTTGCTTTTACGGCGTTCAATCTTCAGCAAATATAATGTGTTATCTGTATTCTACAGGTTGTTACTAGTGTTGAGCGATTTTTATTGACAAAGTTTAAATCGGCAAGGTTTTTATGGTGATAGAAATTTCCAGATCATGCGATAATTAAGGTTAAAATCTGTGCATCATCTATTAAGATCCGCCTTTTTTGGCGCTTCCTGTAATTTTGGCGGCCAGCAAATCAGATTACAGAAAGAGCGGGGTGAGATGTGTTTTGCGACGTCATGACTGGGATGTGTATGGTTGCGTTTGGGCTGGAAAAATCCCCATGACCTCGTTTTACATAAAAACAGCGTTTCCTGTTTCAGCCTCAGTGTCTCTCAGCGTCTCATAGGAGTAGGACCTGCGCTCTCCCTGTGGCCAAACAGCTCAGCAGAAATTAGTCTTTTTCTGCACAGAGAAAACCCTCTATTAGCTGTGATCCTTCCAATTTAGTTAGATTAGAGATTTAAAGGATTTTATGTAGTTAGCTAGAGAATTTTAAAGCGCATCTACCGCTGTAATTCACGCGGGGGGGGGGGGGGGGGGGGGGCCCCGCGGGCGAACACGGGACAAGCTCTATCTATAAAGAAAAACGGATAAGTTCACCAAGACTTAGTGTAGACTGTTTAGTGGAATTTTATTAACAGTTTGCTATTGAAATATTTCCTGGATTTGGGGCACCTGAACTTTTTTTGGATAAACATCATTTCTAGTAACTGCAGGTCTCTTTGTTAGCTGCAAAACCCCACTTTTTATCAGTATACATTTCAGATAGGTGTTCATTTTAAATTTTTTACCCCATTACACCTGTGACTGATATATCCACCTTGCAGTTAAATTACAATTTCCAGCAATCTTGTAGTCAGCACGGGTTTTGTTGCCAAAAAATACCTGTTTTCGTACGAAAACAGTTGCGTGTTTTTTACTTTTGCGCACCCAGCTTTGTTCTTTGGGACGAAAGCTCTACGAAAATCTTAAAACGGCAATTCTATTTTCACCACAGGTGAATGGAAAGGTGCAAAAAATACCGTGTATCATACAAAAACATAACAGATACAGACATAATAGACCTTTTCCCCGGGCACTTTTTAATCTGGGGGTAAAGACGGGTTTAAGGGGTCATACTGCGGTCCAGGACAGGTATAGTCAATGTCCAGTAATAAATGGGGGTTTTAAAACTATTTTCGGCACTTTTTAATTGTTGATGCAGGTTTAAGGGTCAGGCTGTGGTACAAGAAGGGATAGTAAAAGGTCTTTTTTTTTTTTTTTCTGTGACTTTTTATAACCTAATGTGTTGCTAAGATGTACACACTATCCATTTGACTGTTGTGGATGTTAATTTCAGCTTCTCCAGCCTTGTTTGGGTGTAATAATGGTGTTGCTCTCCCATAGACTTTAATGGTCATCACTCATAATCGCCGCTCACTATCGAAAAACCTTATTGATAGCGGCTGACTATCGACGATCGATCTCAATAGCCAATGCAATCGCTCAACACTAGTTGTTGCGCATCCGGCAATACCAAACATGTAGGGTTTCCGTTTTATGTTTTGGTACCATAAAAAAAAATTCCAAACATTTTCTAATTTTGACATTTGCACCACGATGCCAGTTTGTGCAAACCCAAAAATTTTTTTGTACGAACACCTACGGACGTCAGTGAGGGTGCATTTTTTTTTTGCGGGCTGAAGTGTACTTTTTATCGCTAGCAGTTTGGAATGCATGCGACTTTTTTGATCATTTTTATTCCATTTTTTGAGTGACGTAAAATGACCTAAAAACGCAATTTTGGCATTTGGAATTTTTTTTCTTCTACAGTGTTCAGCGTACGGGATAAATGATGTTATATTTTTATAGATCAGACATTTTCAGATGCGGCAATAACAAATGTGTAACTTTTTTTTTTTTTAATAATTTTATTTGTGAAGTGGGGAAAGGGGGTGATTTAACTTTTAATACTTTTTTTTTTTTTGTATTTTAAAACTTATTTTTTTTACTGTCAAATTTAGTCCCCCTATGGTGCTTGACCACTAGGGGGCGTGATTGTTAATACAACCTAATGCATTGCATAGGCAATGCATTAGGGTGTACAAAGATGGCGGTTTCCCCCACTTCCTGTCTGCGGACGGAAGTGGGGCAAACCGGCCAAAGTAAGTGACAGGAGCCTTCACAGGGCTCCCCACCACCGTGCCTGGTCGTCATATCGGCGCTGCGCTGGTGCCGATGACCGTAACGATCGGTGCGCAGCACCGTTCGGCATTCATTCAGACGCCGCGGCCATCTTTGCCGTGGTGTGATGGGTAAAACGGCACCAGAGGGCGGAGCCGCCCGCCAGCGCTGTTACTGCCGGGTGTTAGTGGCAATTATCTGCTAACACCTGGCGGCTGTGCGGGGGGGGTTGCGGAGCAATCCCCCTACAAAGCCCCTTAGCGGCCCGGGGACATGCTCATACGCCCAGGGTCGTGAAGGGGTTAAAGGGGTTGTCTCTCTAAAAGGATTGCTCCTTATGTTAAAGATCTTGCAAAAACAAATCACTTTGCAATATGTGTCCTACCTATTCTGAGATCCCCTCTTGTATGGGCTGCATCAGCTCCTCAGGTCGCTATAGCTACAGACCTGTTTGATCTATCCTGATAGGCTGTCAGCACTGGTTGCTATAGCTACAGACCTGGTTTCTACTGCAGCCTAGTAGAAGCCAGTAAACATGCCCCTGAATTCAAAAATGAAACCAAGAAAACAGGACTGAGGTAAGATGAATTGATGTAGTGAGACAACCCCTTCTAGTTAAAATCACCCCTTTTGCCAATTTACAAATAAAGTAAAATAGTTACACTTAATTGGTATTGACACTTTTTTTTAAACACCCAACCAATTAAAATATAACCTCATTCATCCTGTGCACTGAACACCAGAGAAAAAATTCCAAATGCCAAAACTGAGGTTTTTTGGTTATGTCCCCAAAAAATTTAAATGAAGTGATCAAAAGCTGCATGTATCCCAAAATGGTACCAATAAGAGCTACACTTCATGCCTAATGTTTTTCCTATTTTCCTCCTGTGAAATGTAGCTGCTTCACAATCTGAAAACAATGGTGTAATGTCATACCTCAGGACAGTCCCTATTCTTAACCCTTGTCCCTCTTTTTCATTTAGAAACAAATTTGCATCAATAAACTGATTACCTTGCTGTGCAAAGTATGATTGTTTCCTTGCTGTATATTACTTAATTTACTTAATATCTCATCATTGGATATACTGATCCTGAAAATGTGTCCTTTCTAAAGTTGGCATGTATGTGTGGGGGCGTGGTTAGAGGTGTCTTGGTGTGAGGCCATGTTTTTGGGTGTGGTTAGAGGCCAGGCCTGATGTGTCCCTCTTTGCAATCTCTAAAAATTGGGAGGTATGTAGTATGTATATGTGTGTGTGTGTGTGTGTGTGTGTATATATATATATATATATATATATATATATAGTGCGTTGCATGTATTTATAAGGTGCAAGGTGCCTCAAAGATGTTTTCAGGCCAAGAGAATTTTTTTATTTTTTTTATAAAGCTAGCTTTGAGATAGTTGATGGGATTTTCCTGCATGCACTGCTGTGAGATTGCACATCTGTGCAAATTATATCCTGTATGTTCACAATGGATGTGGGCTGACATTCGATAATGTTCAGGCACCTGAGTTTAACAAGATGTAGCTTATCATATAGAGATTTATTTCATGGCATTTTAATTGGTTTTGGACACCAAGAGTGCTTTCGCACAGCTTTGGTGTAGTTTTAACTGTGCACCAATTAAACTGCCCTTAGCAAGCTCCTTTCAGTTGTCTAAATTGTTCAGAAAGATGTTTCAAGTAAGTAATCTATTAGTGTGCTTGTAATCCACAAGACTTCAATCAGTTAAGGTAAGTGAAAGATGCTTGTGGTGATAAAGGCAGTTTAATTGGAGCACAGTTAAAACTGCACTGCATGAAAGCAGCCTTTTAGGGTGCTTTCACGCAGTGCCGTTTAGGTGCGGTTTTAACTGTGCCCCAATTAAACTGCCTTTGACTACTCGCTATCCAAATGGTTAAGAGAAGTGAAAGAAGCTTGCTGGTTATAAAGGCAGTTTAATTGTGGCACAGTTGAAACCAGAGGCGTAACTTTAGGCTCCTGAGCCCTAGTGCAAAAAGTGAAATGGTGGGGGGGCAGGGCGGTCCAGCTACCACATGCCACTTACAATGCAGGTGTCTTCCTATGTGGCAGGAGGGCTTTTGGGCCCCCACAAGCAGCAGGGCCCGGTAGCGACTGCTACCGCTGCACCCCCTATAGCTACACCCCTGGTTAAAACCATACCAAAACTACACTGTGTGAAAACATCCAAAAGGAGAAATATTAATGTACATCAATATTCACATCCATATTTAAATTATGAGAAGTTTATGAAATACTATAGGCTGGGCTTGTCAATCAACCATTTGATATCCTGTATCACATGGACTATAAAAAAAGACCCAAGTGTACTGAGCCTCACTGAGATGTGATGCAGTCTCAGTCTTGAGTTATCTTTGCGCTCTTGTGGTAGCCAGCTGGCAACGCCTAAAGTGACCCTTTTGCAGTAAAAAGTATCACTTCCACTCATAACAGTGGTGGCTTTCTTTTAGGTGGCAGTAGTACAGTATTACAGGGAGGTATGTGGTGCCTCTCTGGCTGTGATGTGGCAGTAGTACAGTATTACAGGGAGGTATGAGGTACATGGTGCCTCTCTCTGGCTGTGATGTGGCAGTAGTACAGTATTAGAGGTACAGGGTGCCTCTCTGGCTGTGATGTGGCAGTAGTGCAGTATTACAGGGAGGTATGTGGTGCCTCTCTGGCTGTGATGTGGCAGTAGTGCAGTATTACAGGGAGCTATGAGGTATGTGTTGCCTCTCTCTGGCTGTGAGGTGGCAGTAGTATAGTATTACAGAGAGGTATGTGGTGTCTGGCTGATGTGGCAGTAGTACAGTATTATAGGGAGGTATGTGGTGTCTCTTGCTGTGATGTGGCAGTAGTACAGTATTATAGAGAGGTATGTGGTACCTCACTCTGGCTGTGATGTGGCAGTAGTACAGTATTACAGGGAGGCATGTGGTACATCTCTCTGGCTGTGATGTGGCAGTAGTACAGTATTATGGGGAGGTATGTGGTTCCTCTCTGGCTGTGATGTGGCAGTATCACAGGGAGGTATGTGGTGTCTCTGGCTGTGATGTGGCAGTAGTGCAGTATTACAGGGAGGTATGTGGTGCCTCTCTGGCTGTGATGTGGCAGTATTACAGGGAGGTATGAGAGGCCTCTCTCTGGCTGTGATGGGGCAGTAGTTCAGTTTTACAGGGAGGTATGTGGTGCCTCTCTGGCTGTGTTGTGGCAGTATTACAGGGAGGTATGAGAGGCCTCTCTCTGGCTGTGATGTGGCAGTAGTGCAGTATCACAGGGAGGTATTTGGTGCCTCTCTGGCTGTGATGTGGCAGTAATTTAAGTGTTTAAGTAATGTCCCGTTTATTTTCTGTAAAGTATTCAGATGTATCAGGCAAGATGTAGATTTACCCTAAATTATGTTCTTAGTCCTTAAATTAACAAATACATTTAAAGGTGTGTTATTTTAGGATACGCCATTCTAATATATTTTGTGCATTAATTCCGGTTTCTGCTGGTCAGTAGGAACATTGCTTACTTCAAAGGGATAAAGGTGGGGCACCTCTTTATTTTTCTTTAACTTGACTTTCCCAGCTGGAACTGTTTGGTTTGATGTAATATAAAGGTTTTGTGTTTTTTTTATCTTATAATAAACATTTAGATTTGAACACGTGGTCACTTCTACAATGCACTGCAACACTTATATCATGCAGTATATTGTGAAACTATCACCGTGGGAAAATGTAATCCTGTACCCTCATAGCAGATCTTAGGACATTCAATAGGCCCTCAACTGCCATGACAAATGGCACCCCAATTGGGTGACAGTGGCCTCACTCTCATCTCTTGACTAAGATGCCAAGGTCACAGATCACCACATCTACATGGTTAAATAGCCAGGACTGGAATGATCTCTGATCCTGAACCCTGATGGCAAATGCCTGCAGTAATGAACAGCTGGGAATTGCTGACTATGGAGGGGACTTGGCACCTGAGCCAATTCCTGATTAATCTAATGGTGCTGTGAGATGCAGTATCTGCACATCATACATTGTCTACAAGTAAATTAACAGGCCATTTGCAATTGCCAAAGCTAAACAGCAATAGACCGCTGTGCTGGACTTATGCATTCGGACCATTCCTGGTGCAGATGCCAAAGGGAAACGGCAAATTGTGTGATGCACCCAATTTAGAATATTAAAATGGGGTTCTTCAAACCATGCTGGGATCCAATTCAGAACTAAAAGAACAAACTATATAATTTACATCTCCAAAATATTAGGGAAAGTGTATTCTCAAAGTAAAACAAATAGCAATAATCCAGGAAGACATCAAACACTTGAGCACCACAGGTCACCCAATCCATTGTCTTTTATATTATCACAGGGAAAAGAATCTGGTTTAAGTATCTGGACAAATTTCTTAGAACAAAGCTTATTCCTCAGCTGCAGGTTTTCAAGTGGGTGTTTACATGATCATATCCATTTAATGAGGCTATGCACCCAGACCTAAAGCTGCAAGAAAGGGCTTGGTGAAGGTGTGTAAATGTCTGACTGGGTCACACAGCTCAAACAGGAGCCCGGCCTCATAATCCAGACAGGTCCTGACTCTATCACTGGAGACATTACCAGGTAACAGGATCATGTTACTGTCATGTCTTGCTGAAAATTGGGAGAACATTGGATCCAGCACTCCTTAATAAACACATTTTATTCCATATACAAAATATAAGTAGTGGGAAAACAGTCGCAGGGTCAGACCGTGCTAGACTAGGGTGTACCAGTTGAGCGGTTTCTGGACCCACAGGTGGAGTTTATTTTAGGATCCCACCCTACAGCTGCTGTAAGTGAATGTACCTGCCTTCTATACTGTCTGTTGCTTTTTGCCTCCTCTGTGGATGTGTATGCCATTAAAAAAAACTCCAGGTCTGTCCTACTCTGGGGCCCAACAGTGGTTTCACATTCCCCTGTGGGCCAGTCCAAGCCTGGGGACAGAGCATAATCTGAGCAGACTTGTTTCGACATTCTTAATCGGAGCTTTCCAACATACTTCCAATTTTGACACTTGCATCGACACTACAGTGTATCTGTTCCATGCACCTGGTTGAGGAGGTAAGCTGGCATACAATTACTTACTGTAACACTTATTACACCTTCTCAAACTTCAGGACTTGTTATCCCCAAATGTAGGACTGACCTCCCCTCATGTCTATACTGGGATAACACATCCCGACACTGCAGTTTCCTGATCTTCTGCTCTCCACATCCCAGTAATGTCCCCGTTAGGAGAATCTCCTGCTGCTCATCACCTGGAATCTGTTTCGGGACAATTCTTGGTCCCTTGTGTCCTAGTTGCCGTTTTCAGGACATTTGATATAACTAACCGATTATATCCAGGAATGTCCTCAGGGCCCAACATAGATCCTGGTTATTACATTCCATAATGCTTTTAGTGGGTCTGAGATCCCAGCCACATCCAGACCAATTACATCATGGAGCTGTTTATCAGGTCTGGTGAACTGGGCACAGTGGGTGGCAGAGGTGGCCATAGGATGGAGGCTGCTACTCTTGTCACAGTGGCTTTGCAATCAATCAACAGCACCTTTTGTGCTTCCATAGCACTCAGACCAGTGAAGAGGGGGTCTGAACCTAGGATTGTTGGTGTTGTAGCACACTGGTGGGCTCTCCCTCAACTGCCTGTGTAAGATGGTGTGAGGAGCCCTTGGTGTGTATTGCAGGAAACAAATTGGTTAATGTGTTCAAGTCCACAGAGGCCTCCTTCACAGGTAAGAGGTTACACAGACAAGGATAATTCTTTTATACTCCTCTTGACACAGTCCAAGCCACTTGGTTGACCAGAAGAGAAACGGTGATTCCTATCTAAAAGTCACTTTAAAAGGGATTTCCAGATAATCAAACATGGCGCTCACCTTGACTCCCACATGCACTGGACAATCCTAAGGTTTTGGGTCAGACCAGAGTCTGGGTCCCAAAGACCATGAGGTCTAGTGGGACTAGAATTACCTCACGCAATCCTGGGAATCCAAAGTCCAACATAGCCCGCTTGAGGGAGTTCTTTTTCCTGCATGGAGATTCTCTCAGGACCCTCTTCTCCAGATTGTCTAGACTTCCTAATGTCTATTACACTCCTTGCTGTAAACAAGGACAAGGACTTTTCTGCTCCTCCAGAAACTTTCTTTAGTTTGCTTCATCCACACCCCCTAGGTGTATGCAAGATCAGCTGGGCACTGTTTCAGAGATGCCTCCTGTCCACATGGGCACAGGGCATGATCCATGCTATAATCGGTGTGGTGTAACACTTGTGCTCATGACACAAGTATGGGGGAGGGGTTCCTTCTAATAGGCTATCTGACATGACCACCCTCAAAAGACAACATGGGCTTTTAACAGGACCAGACTTTTAACCCGAACTGGCCACACCTCACTTGAGATGGCTCCCTGCCCATGCCTCCCTTCTGGGCTGAGTGCTTGGATCTAAAATGGGCCCTAACTTCCAGGGAGATACACTACGTCGAAATCCCTAAAGAAGCATTTATGCTATCTATCATACATGAAAAAACTTAAACATGTTCTGATCAAGATATGTGAACAAAAGGTCTCAAGTTTTCATTATGATAGATAGCATAAATGCTTCTTTAGGAATTTCGACGTAGTGTTTTGCCCTTTTTGCAGATATGTGCCGCTGGTGGCTGTCTGTGTGTGTACATGTATAATTACATGTGTCCCCGCAAGCCCTGCCAGTGGCACCCAGGTTTGCATACGTTTTTTCAGAGATGTTTTTGTGTGCAGAAACATACGTTAAAACTTGGTGTACATTGATTTTTACCTATATGGAAAGGGAAGGGCGGGGCTTCCATTTTGGGTTTCTGTCCCCGCCCACTCTCACAGGCCCGTCATAAAAAGGGCAGCTTTGCAGGTTGGGTGTTTTTTTATTTTTCTCTCTGAATAATGGAGGTCGGTGTACCCAGTGAGAGGCCTGATTGGCTCGATTGAGAGGTAAAGATAGGATAGGACTGCCCGATTTGAGACCACGTTGAAAGTCGTGGGCAGCTTAAACATGTTCTGATCAAGATATGTGAACCGAGAGTCTCAAAGTAACTTCCAGGGAGGTCACAAAGGTGGTGCTGGTACCATTGGACCATCAAAATTTTGATACCAAATGAGGCTTGGTGGACTGATTACTAATAGTGGTTCTCCATATCTTCCCACCCCCAAGGTCCAAGAAGGAGTGAGACCCATGTGTGGGTTTCAGTCCCAGGTTAATTATGAGACTGGTATGTGGCTGTGACATGTAGCTCCATAATTCTTTATGGAACTTTGGAGTGAGGTTCAAGCCATCTAAACTTTGAATAGCTTCACACCTCTCCAACTACAATTCTTATTGCCTTTTGTCTGTGGGGAAAGTGTGAAATGGACAATGAGTCCCTTGAAGCAGGATCAGCTGCCAAGGCTCACTTCCTGTGTTGATTGAGAGCATTTGGCTTCCCCTGACCTCTCATGATCAGCATTAAGCTGGATCTAATTATTTTCCATACTCCTCACACCTTGGCTGCAGACTCTCAACCAGGTATTTACATGATATCCATATGAGCTATATAGGTTTACAAATCCAGATATAAAGCTGCATGAATGGACTCAATGAAGGTGTCTAATGTGGACACACAGCTGCCCAGGCATTTCCATCACTGGAGATTTTACCAGATAACTGAACTGACTGTCCTTTATCACTGAATACTTATTACACCTCCTCAAACTTCAGTACTTATCTACAATGTGTAACTGATCTCCCCTCCTGTCTATACTGGGATAACACATCCCCACCCTCCAATGCCCTGATCTTCTGCTTTCCACATCCCAGTAATGTTGGTCTGAGGAGAATCCCTTCCAGCTCACCACCTGAGGATATGTCTTGAATCTCTTTACAGATTCTGGTTCCTTAATCCTGGTTGCAGTTTTCAAGTTGTCAGCTACAATTACTAGCTGTGTTATACAGTAATGTCTGCTGGACCTCCCTCATGGATTCCAATTCTTATACTGGTTACTACACAATGTGTTTAATGTGTATGTGTGTGAGATCCCAGCCACATCCAGATCATGTACATCATGCGGCTGGTTATGTCCCTGTATCCTCTTTACCTCAGGAACACACAAGTCGCCTGTGTCTGAGGAGCTGTGTAATGGGACTGATCCACTGACTGGATTGCAGGATCCAATGTGTCTCCTCTTTCTGGACTCCTCATCCATCCTTTATTTTTATTTTCTGGAGCAGAGGATGAGTGATTCTGCCTCATTTGCCTGGAGATCTCAGGATGCTTTTCTCCAGATTGTCCAGATGTCTCCTGATGCCAGTGACTCTTTTGGTTGTAAACAGGGCAGTGACTTTCTTGGCTTCTCTAGTTGCTGTCTCAAGCTTTCCTCTTGTGCTCCACTCGGTGTTTCCGGTGGCTTGCAGACATACTGCAGGACACACAAATAGCATGGGTACAAAAATACTCCAGGAGCATCTTATAGACCTTGTGTAATTTTTTTTTTTTCTTCCTCCTCCTCACCCTCTACAATACCTCCCTCACTACTTCTCAAAGGGCCAACATTTTCCATTTTAATCTTTACTATTTATAGTTTAAAAAAAAATTGGGCTCTTTACTCTTTGGCAATATGCTCTGCTGTTTAACATTTTGTCATAGCTTTTTAGTGCCTTTTCACTGCCTTCTTGAGCTTGAATGCTTTGTTTTTATGTATTGCCTCCTTTTAAATCTACTGATCCACATTGATTAGGAACAGGAAAAACATTTTATTTCCAGAAGGTATGTACCTCTCAGTGAGCACTTAATATGTATTTAAAGCTCTCCAACTTTATTTTATTTGGGATAAGCTCTTCAAAGTCAATGCAGTTTACAGCCTCTAAGATTAAAACTAAATTTTCTGAAATTCACTTTTTTGGCCTCTACAAAATTCTATTGAAGGAATTGGCAACTTTATTTTACTGTGCTCACTATTTCTTAGGTGCCTCCAACCTGAACCTTTGTTACTCGGTCAGATCTGTTAATCAATATTAAGCCAAAAAGGGCCTTCCCTCTAGTCAGCTCCTGGACCAGTTGAGAAATGTAACTTTATTTTGTTTATTGATGAAAGTTTAATTTGAGCCACAGGTTTGTCTCCCAATTGTCTAGGTCATTGGAGTCACGCATAATAAGCTCCTGATTTAGCTCCTTCCTCGATTTGCCTAACTACATCTTCCATAGGTTGTTATATTTGGTGGCTTGTAGCAGACCCCTAATAGACTTGATAATTACTCCCATGTATAATACCCATATTGACTATTCATTAGCTAGATCTTTTCATAGCATTGGCTTCAGACATGATTTTAAACACATACAACCTCACCCCTTTTTTTATTTTTTTTTTTTTTTTGAGATCTCTTCTAAATAAACTGTAACCATGTAAGTTAAGTGCCCAGTAAGAAGCCTCATCTGGCCATGTCTCAGTTATACCCACTGTCAAGGGAACCGTCCCCGTTCAAGGGTCAACTGACTTGGATATATTTGTTACTGGGGCATGACACCTCCCAGTAGTCGACACTGAGCACTGTAGAACCTCACTTTCATCTACATTGGGACATCTCCTCTCACACCCCTGGGCTGGTCTGACATTCTCCTCCCTCCAGGGCCAAGCTGTTTGAAGCTTCTAACATGGAATGGACGATATCTCAATGCTGGTATGGTGCAGAGTGGCAGCCCTAGTACCATGATGGACAGTTATTTACTGTAGCTTCATGCCCATATAAGTAATGCGCCTACAGAATGTCAATGTTCCATGCTGGATGGCCTGATTTCCCCCACCCTATAGTAATTACCAGGACTCCATAGTGGTCTTTGAAACCAATGGACTCCCTCCTCAGTAATGTGGTACTGTAAGAGCAACAAGATCCAGCTTTAACTCCCATTGATTCCGAAGATGATGTGTAAACAGTTCAGGAGGTTGTGGTATGTCTCCATGATGACCCCTGTACAAGTACGACATCAGGGCTCACCTTATTGCCAGGCATTCCTTCTCCTTCATGGCATAGACCACCTCCCTTGGCAGAAGATTGGATTGGGTACATAACAGGTTGTTCCTGTCCCATTGTCAACCTGACTGAGCACTGTAGAGGCCATGGTCCCTGGCATCTGTTTGCACTAAACTGCTAGGTAAAGTTGGCTGCTGGTAGTACCAGGGAGCTGGAAAAGGTGACTTTGCACTCCTCTTGAGGTCCATACTATAATGAGAAATGAACCTATAATGCTCAGGAAGTACCTCGCCTGTTTCTTGGTCCTGGGGGTGGCCAGGTTGCAATAGCATCCACTTTACTGGGCTGTGGCTTCAGGACCTCGCTTGCTTACCTGGTGGCCCAGGTAGTGGACCTCACTGGAGCTTTTCCCACTTAAAGGTGAAGTCTGCTTGGCAGGTTTGCCCAAGCACCTGCATCAGGTGCCTTTGGTGATTTTCCCAGGTGGAACCGAAAATGGCAGTGTACCCTTAAAGCCCCTTCAGCAGCATGTTGAACATCTGCTGAAAAGTGGCAGAGGCATTCATGGACAGCATGACAGTGGACTGAATGGGGTGATAAAGACAGAGCATTTCTGTGCCTCCTGGGTCAGGGAGATTTGCCAGTATTTACCCCTCCACCTGAACTCTGATCCATGATAGTCAAGTACTCAGCCCCCTGGCCAACTAGTCATCAATGCATGGCATTGGGTTTCCATCAGTGACAGTGGTAAGCCCCCCTGTAGTTCACACTAGTGGGTGATCAGTCCTTCTTGGACAAGGAAAATGGTTCCATGTCACACTCAAATTGTATGGAAAATTCAAAGATTTAAAAAAAGAGCTTTACTTATACACCGTGGCTCCAATGCATTTGGGGAGGAAAGGTTAGGGACAACGCAGGTTGTGCAATAGAAAATACAAAAACAAAGCTTGTATGAGATTCCACTAGAATTTCAATTGATCTGTGTAGGACAACTATTTCATATGATGGTATGTCCGATTGGTCCTGTAAGTCCTTATGTGAAATGGATTCTTCTGCATAAAGAAAATAACTTTCAGAGCTTCCAGTTGTGTACCTCTGGACAGACATGGATAGCCTCAATATTCCTGTGGGGTTCAGATTAATTTTTCAAAGAATTTTTATCCTGCTCATTTCCTCTAGTGGAAGTCATTAATGTAGAATCGGTGGAGCACACAACAACAAACCCTCTAGAGATAAAGAACCAAGGCGGTCCACAAGATGAGATCAGTCGGCAAACCCAGAATTTTCAAACATCAAAACAACAAAATTGGGAATAGCCTAACATAGCTAAAACAACATTTTAATAATCTTTAAAAGCCCTAAATTCCCCTATTACTATAACTAAATCCCTACCTATCAACAGATAAGGAGCAACCGTCCCAATAAGGACGACTCCACCGGAACCTGCTATCTATACCACCCTATACTAGACAATAAATACCACAAACGTCATACACGACAGTAATAAATTTGCAAAATGATAGTTAACAACCCACAAGCCCCTATAAGAACTGGAGCAAGAAAAAGCAATATATAATCCAGAGCCAACGTGTTTCTTCCTCAATAGAGGATTCATCAGGGCTCACATGAGAGGGCGCCAAGAATAGAATCACCCAGGGTCAATGTAGGATAACTATCTATATAGTAGACGGTATAGAAAGATAATATCCATTCACAATAAGATAGACATCGTACTTACAGATGTGATGTACAAAGTATTCGGCTGAGGATAGCGTATCCAATCCAAAAGCTATTTGGAATACAAACCTATTCAATCAGTTCTTAGCCACATACAACACGCTTAAAGAAAATAATACATAATATAGAAACCATCTTACCTCAGCCCTTCATATAATCTCTACCAAATGGTGTGACATGCCGACATTCCTATGATAGCAGGATTCAGCAAGCTCCTATGATTACAGGAGCTACTAAATAGGTGTCTTCCTTTAGTGGTGAAGACAAGGGAGTACTGCCTAGAGTTGCCTTAAATACCTACGATTATACGTATTAAACATACGGGAGCATGTGCAGCTGATGACATCCGGTCGCCGAGATGAAAAGCACGTGTGAAGTGCAGGGCGCCCGTCTATGCCAGCACATGCATACTAAAGCACCCACGGACGTCAGAGGCATCGCGTTAGGGAGAAGATACAGCCTTGCAGTCAGAACTCCTGCGCCGAGGTGAACGGCGCATGCGTACTCAGACACCCGCAGATGTCAGAGCCATCACGCAGGGAGAAGAGGCAGCCGAGCGGTCAGAGCTCCTGCGCCAGATAATAACGTGCATGTGAATATGAAAACACCTCTATGAAAGGAGAGACTAGATAACAACCCTAAGTAAGACAAATGTCGATGTAATATGGCAGTACAATGTGATGTCACAAAATAGTTAGTACATAATAGACCATTAGTATGACCACCAATAGCCTGATATATTTATTTTTATTACCATTTGATAGACAGCCAAAATATTTATAAAATATACATGTCTAATTCAGATTATACCAGAGGGAAAAAAGGGCCTCAAACGATGTAAACTATATCATTTAATTTAGTCCATACGGTCTTAGTTTGTAACTGATAAATCCAGAAGGTCTCCCTCTGCAAGATCTTTCTCTCAATCTCCCCAGCAGCGATTAGGTGTAACTACCTCCAACACAGAGAAAGATAGCATTGTAGTATCGCCACCGTGAGTCTCAAGTGTCGTGCCACCGATGTATTAAGTCTATTTTCAATATCCCTTACATGTTCCAGCACTCTAAGTTCTCTAGATGTTTTCCCAATGTAAGTCAATGGACACGGGCAAGTACATTGATATACCACTCCCCTACTTTTACAATTGGCAAACCCTTTTAAGGAATAGATCTTACCATTTTTTTGATCTGTAAATCCCTTACAAATGCATATATATTTACAGGCTTTACAATTTCTATACAGTCTCTACTATATTGATATAGTTATCCTACATTGACACTGGGTGATACTATTCTTGGCGCCCTCTCATGTGACCCCTGATGAATCCTCTGTATTGAGGAAGAAACACGTTGGCTCTGGGTTATATATGGTTTTCTTGCTCTGGTTCTTATAGGGGCTTGTGGGTTGATGACTTTATCATTTTGCAAATCTATTTATTACTATTGTGTATGACGTTTGTGGCATTTATTGTCTAGTATAGGGTGGTATAGATAGCAGGTTCCGGTGGAGTCGTCCTTATTGGGACAGTTGCTCCTCATCTGTTGATAGGTAGGGATTTAGTTATAGGAATAGGGGAATTTAGGGCTTTTAAAGATTATTAAATGTTATGTTTTATCTGTTAGGCTATTCCCAACTTTTGTTTTGAAGAATCAGTGGAGCAGCCTACATAATAGGCCCTGTGAATAGATGGGTAAATATTAATATTTTAATGTTTATCAGACTTATGAGAAAAGGAGAGATTTAGAAGTGAAATCAGTAGGTATAGGATGTTACTTGCCTAATACGGGCATGATATAGGATATGACTGGAAGAGTCCTGTATATTGAACACCTGATATATTTACCAAAGGTGTGGTTACCATAAATAAAAGGGAGGTCAAGAGTCAGATAGGTAAGATAACGAATGTCATAGAACAAAACATAGCTGCAGATTTTCAACCAGGTATTTACATGATGATATCCATGTGAGCTAGATAGGCTTTACAAATTCAGATATAAAGCTGCATGAATGGGTTCAGTGAAGGTGTCTAATGTGGTCACAGCTGCCCAGCCTCATAATCCAGGCATTTCCATTACTGGAGACTTTACCAGATAACAGAATTTACTGTCCTTTATCCCTGAACACTTATTACACCTTCTCAAACTCAAGGACTTATCTACAATGTGTGACTACTCTCCCCTCCTGTCTATACTGGGATAACACATCCCTCACCTTCCAGCTTTCTGATCTTCTGCTCTCCACATCCCAGTAATGTCGCCCTGAGGAGAATCCCTTCCTGCTCACCACTTGATGTCTTGTATCTCTCTACAGATTCTGGTTCCTTAAAGGGGATTTGCCAGGACACCACTTACCTCTCATCAGCACTGGAGTAGAATATAAACAAATCCTGCTGAGTCATGAAGGCTGGAGAGGGTGAGCAGAGAAGGGAGCGTCTCAAAACTTAACTGAAATAATAACGGTACAAAAGTAGATTCTCAATACAGCAAGACACAGCCTCATAGTCTGCACTTTCTTCCCTGTCCCTTAAAAGCTCATTCATTTTCCCTGTCATCACCCTCCTGGGTTTTGTGTCTAGTGGAAGCCTTTCAGGTAACTAAGGGGGGAACTGAGAAATTTGCTGTAGTCTGCCCTTCACTTTTTTTGTAATCGCATATATTTAGAAAAGTGATTAAATACCCATTTTGGAGGATCCCACAACATTACATGGTGGCAAAACCCCTTTAATCCTGACTGCAGTTGTCAGCTACAATTACAAGCTGTGTTATACAGTAATGTCTGCAGGACCCTCCACATGGATTCCAACTCTTATGCTGGTTATTAAACTAAATGTTAATGTGTGAGATCCCAGCCACATCCAGATCATGGGGCTGGTTATGTCCCTGCATACTCCTCACCTCAGAATCACACAAGTCCTGTCTGAGGAGCTGTGTAATGGGACTGATCCACTGACTGGATTGCACGATCCCATGTGTCTCCTCTTTCTGGACAGGTCATCCATCCTTTATCTGCTGGAGCAGAGGATGAGTGATTCTGCCTCTTCCTGCCTGGAGATCTCTCTGGATGCTCTTCTCCAGATTTTCCTGACGTCTCCTGATGCCAGTGACTTTTTGTTGTAAACAGGGCAGTGACTTTCTTGGCTTCTCTAGTTGCTCTATCTCAAGCTTTTCTCTTCTCCACTCGTTGTCCCTGGTGGTTTGTAGCCATACTGCAGGGGACACAAATAGCATGGGCACAGTCAGGGCCACCATCAGAAATTTCAGGGCCCCCTACAGCTAAAGGGGGGGGCCCCCATATCAACCTTTTTTCCCCCAACTTTCCGGGCACCCAAACCCCCAGAAATAAGATGCATTTGCCCCAAATTCTTTGGATTAAATTCTTTTTTGAATTTTCCAGAAATACGTTAATCAAAAATTGTGAAAGTCAGTATGTATAAAAGGGGCCAAAAATACCACTCACACTAAAACAGGGGACCAAACCAGCATCCCAAGCCCAAATTTAAAACCAAAAAACGGAAAAAAAATTAATACTCCCACCCCCCCCCCCCCTAAACTATTTTAATGGTGACGAATCCCACAAAATTTTGTTAGGGGAAAAAACCCAGTTTTCTAAGGCTGATTTTAAACCATAAAATAGACAAAAAAATGCTACACTCACCAGTATCTCCACTTTAAAGAGTTAGAATACCAAAATTTGGGTTTTAATGAATAAAGTCCAAAGCAGTAACACCTTTATTACCCCCCAAAACGGGACCATTGGGGGGAAAATTTGTAGAAAATTTTTTAGGTCTAAATTTGACTTTGTTGCCTATAAAACAGTCAGCATTCCCAGGTTATTTTCCAGGGCCTATTAAAATGAAAGTGGAGCTCTTAATTGTTGCTATGGGCAACGTTTTTAAATCTAGACATTTTTCATACATGGGGCACTATTATTTTTACAGTGCATTACATTTAGTGATCAGGGGGTAAAATTTGATAATTCATTCATTTTCCCCTTTTCCCCATTCATTTCCCTGGACCCCCCCTTTCCCTGCAGAATTCACAACAAACCCCTGAACTCCCAATTTTTTCATAACCCCCATCTGTACAAACTCCCCTCCAAGGGGCCCCAAATTTGTAAAAATTTTACCCCTTTTGGCCCTTTTAGGGTAGGTAGCCAGGAAAATGGGCCCCCTGTTGGTAAAAGGGAGAACTTGAGGGGTTTGGGGCCCCAAAACTTTCCCCAAGTTTCCCTCCCCCCCCCCCCCCCCTTCCCTGCTGAGTGGGCCCCAACTAAAGGGCCCCTGGGTTTTTTGGGGGGAAAGGCCCTGCCAAGGCCTCTGGGGATTTAGGGGTCTCCCAGAGGCCTTGAGTGGGACCCCACAGGACTTGCAAGTGACCTGCCATAAAAATAGGGGCCAGCGTTTGCAAGTAAAGGTTAAACACTATACCCTTTAAACTTTTACATAGTTTCAGTGTCCTTTTTTTCACCCATCAGCCTGTGAAGTATTATGCAAAATACTAAATATGTGGGAGATGGAATGTAAAAAAATTTGGTTGAGGTAATGAAATAAAAAACTAATAGGTATTAGGGGAGGGAAAAGGGTGGTTTTTGTGTAAAAAGGGGAACGGACTTTGTGGGGAAGGAGAAAATTTTGCTGCTGGGAAAGAAAGTAGGGGAAAATTTTTTAATCGGGATGCATATGAAAAGAATTTGGGTTTAAATGTATTGGAAAGGGGCAAAAACAAATGGGGGGACTGGGCAAGAAAACTCATGAGAATGAAACAAATGTCTGAAGGACAGATGACATTAAGGGACATATTTTGGCAATAACAAAAAATTTTCCCTTTTAAAAAATGGAAGGTCAAACAGGACTAGTTTTTAAAAGATTTGAAAGGATAGGGGGGACCCACTGTAAAATTTGTGGACAAAAATTCCCATCGGCTGAAAGGAAACTGACCTCTGTACATTTGACTTCTAAGTATTCATTTTGTAATCTTTTTCCCCTTTTTTAAAAGCCTGGGGGTTTTGGGGGTTTTTTAAATTTTCATGATTTCAATAGGATTCCTGTTTCTTGAAGCGCTGTTCTATTGCCCCCTTTTTCTTCCCTTTCAAAAATTCTCTATTTTTAAACCTAATTTGCAAATTTATGGCCTGTTGGAGAAAATTTGGACTGGAAAGGGGAAAAGTAGTGCCTGGCAAACAAATTTTTGCTTGGAAATTTTTTTTCCTTTACCTTTTGCACGGATTCTCCCTTTAAAAAAGGGGAGGGGAAATTTTTATCAGACTGCAAAGTGGGTGTCGCACATGAAATAGGAATGTGATAGCCAGTTCTGGGCTGTGTAATGTGGTCTATGCAGTTGAACATTGGGCACAATGTAGGCAAGAAAACATGCCTTTACATTACATGGTTAAGTTTTTCTTGATCAAGGCACATGGGAAGCTTTTCCAAAAAATCAAGTGGTCCTGGGAGTGTTGGGGTTTCCCCCCCCCCTCCCCCCCCCTTTCCGGGAGTCTGGGGGGAAGGGGGGATGAACTCCAAACTGGGGTATTTTTATAGCTTTTTTTAATTTATATGGATATTTTAAAAGGGAAAATTTTGGGGGGTAGCTATGTAAAAAAGGGGGTTCCCCATTCAATTAGTGGTGCTTCCTTTTTGACTGTTTTCCAATGCTGTTGTTCTAGTCTTAGATGGAAGTGAATTCAATGTTAAACTCCTGCCTTTACTTTGTTACACTGTTAAAGTACATATAGGTTTAAATACAAAGTCCTTTCTTGCATAAGTAGCCGCTCCCGTGAGGGGCGCCTCTGAAAGATCCCCAAATCAGGGGGCAAAGATCAGAGCCCCAAACCCAAAAACCCGCCGGCAAAATTTTGTGAAACGTTCCCCTGAATTTGGGGTTTCAAATGAAAAAAGCTTGATTTACAAAAAGTAAAAACATCCCAAATTGTGCAACAATAAGATCCATAAATAGAATTGTCAAAGGGAAAAAAATTTCTATCTTGGAAAAAAATTTTTCGGGGGGGAAAAAAAACCAAATCCCAGCGAAGGTAGATACAAAAGGCAGATGGCTTTTTTACAAAAAACTAAACCACATGATTAAACTTAACCAATGATGGCAAATGACACCATAACCAATGGAATGTTGTAACGTATCAAAGATCAGAAAATTTTAATTTTGGAGTAAAACTTTCAAAAAAGAAATAATAAATGGATAAACTCCAATGAACAAAAAGGGTGGGTTTTTAGCTTAATAAAAATATAAAAAAACCTGCCCTTTTAAACCCTACGGGCCCCTTTTTAAAAACTAAAACAAAAAATCCACTTTGGGGTTTGGGCAAAGAGCCTCCTGTTTTTAAATCACCTCTATCTGTATTTAACTTTTTCAACTCCTGAAAAACAAAAAGTACTTGTATTACCTAGATGAAGGTTTTTAAAGTCTAGAGACACCTATTTCTCCCCTATGGAGAAAATTTTGGGTTGGGGGAGTGTCTGATGGCACCCTTAACGGTTCCCCCGTGGTGCAACCCCCCCTACGGGACCTTTCATCAACAAGTTTAAAAACAATTTGGGGAAAAGGTTTTTGGGAAAAAAAAATAAGTTTTTAAAAGGGAAGGTTTTTCCAGTAAGCAAAAGGGAAAAGAATCGACCTTCGGCACATTTCAAGCATTGCATTTTGTGTCCACACTTGGGGAATCCCTTTTCATTCAAACAAGTATTGCCACTCTCAAACAGAGGTAACATACTAGGTGATATTATTGTTCCTAAAGTGGCAGATTTTCTGAACACAAATTTGATATTTTGCAAAAGGTTCTGCAAGGCATTAGATGAATATAAAAGCAGAAGGTTTTTTTTTAAAAATAATACTAAACCCTTTTCATATTGCTGCTAAACATTTGGGGAAAAGACTGAGTAACCCCAGAAGTGTCTAAAGTTCTTTTTGCATATAACCCAATTTTTGGGGAGGGGAGGTTCTTGAATTAAAAGGGAAAAATAAATAAAAGGGGGGGAAAGGGTTTGGGAGAATTTTTAGGTCATGGGTTTAATAAATTTTAAAATCGAAATAAAATCAAGCAAACCCTAAAGGGGAAAAGGGGGGGGGGGGGTGCTCTGGTGAAAAAGGGCAAAAGACCAATAAAGACAATAATTTTAAATATTTCAGGCACCCCAGATTTAGAAAACAAGGGGTGTATTTTCAAAAGAAGCAATATTTTTGCCACCAAAAAATCCCAAGGGGATTTGGTATCAAAATTAAAATAGATCGATTATGCACAGAATTCAGGATTAACAAGTGGGAGGGGATAGAATGGATGTTTTTTGCGGTTTTCAGCCAGCAAAGGGCCCTTTTTTCAAACACAATCGAAAAGAAAATAAAAAAACGATTTAAATAATAATTTAAAAATTTTTCCCCATGGCAGGAAAAGGTAGAAGTAACAAAGAGAAAAGAGAAGGATAAAAGGAGAATGAAATGGGGAAGAGCGTAAAGATAAACGGATAAGGAGTAAACCCGCATGGGGGAGGGAAACCCCATAAAGGCAAAATGCAGCCCTTTGTGTAAGGTCTGGGAGGGAAAAAAAGCAGAAGGAGAGATGGGTAAATCGAGGAAGGGAAAAACATATATGGGTAGGAGAGGTTTTTTGGGGGAATACCTTTCTAGGTATTGGTTTTAAAAACGCTCAAACGGGGAGGAAAAAAGGAATGCTGAAATAAAAGAAAATAGCATTAACCCCGGGTGGAGGGCGTGGGGGGGAGTAAAGGAAGATGAAGGCTAACTACATACCCGTGAGGGAGTAGCTCCGGGAAAACTCCGGCAGGGACGAAGGCTGCGCAGTGAACCCGTCCGGCAGGCCTTTTATCGGGGGGACGGTGGGAGAATGGGGCATCCCCACATGCGCAGAAGAGGGAAAAGAAAAAGGGGGGTAAGGGGAAAAAAAGTTGGAAGGGGCATGGGCCCGAAGTTTCATGCATGCCAGTAGCAAAAGTACATCAGAGTGCCATAGCAGTGTCTAGAGCCGTGAAAAAAAGGGGAGGAGATAGAAAATATGAGAGAATTAAGAGATGACTATGTAAAAGGTGGGGGAGAATGAAAAAGGGGGAGATAAGTGATAATAAAGATAAAGGGAGGGACAAAAAAGGAACAAAGGGGAATAAAAGAAAAGAAAATAGAATAGGAAAGATATAGAGAAATAACAGGGAGAAAGGGGAAAAGGGGGGGGGGGGGGAGGAGAGGACATACTGAACCTGGATGGTAGAGTATTGTCCAGTAGAGAAAGTAATAGCGCTATCTAGTCTAAGGGAAAAGATAAATTAGAATGACTTACAAATCATATGTCTCAAAATGTAGATAATTAGTAAAAGACAAGTGTAAATGAATCACATTGTATAGGAAGATACGGGAGGGAATTCAATAAATGATATCATATTCACGGTTCAGTCCATGTGGTTCCAATGTGGAGAGGGTATGGCTTCCCCATCAGACTTCTATACCTGCCAATCTAACTACGTCATCTATCTCCTGAAATGCCCATGTGGCCTAGGTTATGTAGGACAGACCTCCCAGCCCACTAAAAACCGGATCTCCAAACATAAGTCGACCATTCGCTGCTGTGAACTCTTATTACCTATCCCGGCTCACTTTCACCAATACAACCATTCCCCTGCACAACTCTGTTTTCAAGTCATTGAACAAGTCCCTGTTCCCAGAAGGGGTGGTAACCGCCTCGCAGAGAACGTTATTGGATCCATACCCTCCACATTGGAACCACATGGACTGAACCGTGAATATGATTTAGTTGAATGATTTGAATTGAATTCCCTTCCGTATTTTCCTATACAATGTGATTCATTTACGCTTGTCTTCTACTAATTATCTACATTTTGCGACATGATTTGTACATCATTCTAATTTATCTTTTCCCTTAGACTAGTTAGCGCTATTACTTTCTCTACTGGACAAACACTCTACCATCCAGGTTCAGTATGCTCTCCCCCCCCCCCCCCCACCCCTCCTCCTTTTTCCCTTTCTCTCCGTTATTTCTCTATCTTTCCTATTCTATTTTATTTTCTTATATTCCCCTTTGTTCCTTTTTTGTCCCTCCCTTTATCTTATCTTATCACTTATCTCCCCCTTTTTCATACTCCCCACCTTTTACATAGAAAATATGAGATAATTAAGAGATGACTATCTCTTCCCTTTTTTTTCACGGCTCTATACACTGCTATGGCACTGATGTACTTTTGCTACTGCGCATGCGTGAAACTTCCACGCATGCTCCGTTCCAACTTTCCCTTACCCACTCTAGTCTCTTTTCCTCTTCTGCGCATGCGCGATGTCCCATTCTCCCACGCGGCCGCCGATATAAGGCATGCCGGACGGGTCTCTCTGCGCAGCCTTCGCTCCCTGCCGGACGTGTTCCGGAGCTACTCCTCTGCTACTTGGTATGTCCTTAGCCCTTCATCTTCCTCTACTCACCCCCACTGTCTCAATCTGGTTAATGCTATTTACTTTTATTTCCAGCATTCCTTTATTCCTCCGCCGCTGAGCGTATTACACCTATACCTAGCAGGTCTCATTCTCCAACTCTCCTACCCATATATGTGTTTCTTCCTCTGATTTAACCCATGCTCTCCTTCTGCCATTTTTCCCTACAGACCCTTACACTACAGGCTGCATATGCCTTCTATGTGTTTCCCTCTACCCAGTGCAGGTACTCCTTATCCGTCTATCTTTATGCTCTTTCCCACATTTTTTCATTGTCCTCTACTTGTTTACTCTATATTTCTACACTTTTTTTATTTTTCCCTCCTCCCCTGTTCTTCCCCCTCTGGCTCCCCACCCCCCCACCCCTTTCTTTTCTCCTTTTCACCTTTTATCCTTTTTTCTCTCCTTTTTTGTTCTACCTTTTTTTTCCTTTTTTTTCTGCACATGTGACAATATTATGTACTTATCGATTTTATGCTTCATTTCAGATTGTGTTTGGTAAAGGCCTGCTGGCCAAAACATCACACGCAAGACATCTGCATTCTATCCCCTACCACTTGTTAATCCTGAATTCTGTGCAGTAATCAGATCTATGTTAATTTTGATACCTATATACCTATGGAGTTTTGTGGCATAATATTGCTTCTTTTGTAAATACACCCCTTGTTTTCTCTATATTCTGGTGTGCCGGTGCATATTTATATTATGGTTAACTTGAACTGGATTCACCAGGCAATGGGTAGCCAGTGGAGGGGCTGGTAGAGAGGAGAGGTGAATCAGAGTTGCAGATGGTCTGGAGGGGAGCAAGAGTGCTAGACAAGAGGCCACAGAAGGATGTTGCAGGGGGAGAACACAAGGGCATGGACTAAGTGTGGTTGTGTGTGGGGGTTTTTTTTTTTTTTTTTAGTATTTAACTGACTTGAGCTTTTCTTCAGGTGGAGGCAGAGGTCAGGGCTTGGATGTGTGGTTTGAAGGACAAAGTCAAAGGTTATCTCAAGACAACTGACTTTGGGGAGGAAGGAGAGTGGGGGAGGGGGAGTTTGGTTGGAGGAGCAGTGAGTTTGGAGCCATATGTATGGATTATGTCTTCAGCACTTGTGGTCCCCAAAGGGTGCAAACCAAAAAAAGAAAAGCCAAATAGAAAAAAGTAGGTTGCACTCCAAAACTTGATTTTTTTTCAAATTTTTTATTTTCCAACAATTTTTATTCTAAATGACAATATTTAAAAGCCAACTTCATGCACAACGATCCATATCTGTGTACATATATTTTAAGAGATTAATAGATGTTTTTTGATCTACATACTAGATCTTTCTCAATAGAATCTTACTAAAATATTAAATATTTGTTTTTAATTACCAACTCGTTTTTAGTCATGTTAGAACATTTACATTATCCATCTCGCCCTGTTTTTTTTTTTTTTTCTTTTTTTTTATAAATTGTTTTTTCTCAATTCATTTAACGGCCTTTAATGAAATAACAAAATTAATCCCTTTGAAAAGATTTACTTAAAAAAATTCAATCACACAAATTAATCTTATTTAACATGATTTTAATCTCTTAAACCAATTCAAATGCCTTGTATGCAAAAATCCTCTAAAGACTTAAAAAATTTTCTAACCCAATTTAAAATTTAAAACCCAATTCATTTTTATAAAGTTTTTTTTTGGAATATGTGCAAATTACTTAAAAAATATTAAAAAGATGTTACAATAAATATAACCACTAGATGTCACCATAAGATCATAATGTAGGGACCAAGTGTTAGGGCACTTTAAAAATTAATGAATAACCCTGTTTTTGGTAATTGGGATTTTGGTCTCTTTTGTATATCTTCATTTAGTCTACAAAGGTATAAAACCAACACATAGTTCTCATGGAACTTACCAGTACACGTGTATCACACCAGTGAAGTCGGCAGCGATCTGAAGGGATATCGTGCGAGGCTTTTAAATCTTGTGCATGTGCAGTAAATGCTCATGTTCATGATGAAACCTATGGGCTCAATCTAGTCACCTGCGCATGCGTTCCCCACATCTAATTTCCAATGCAATCTAGCAGTCACTCATAGAATCTATAGATTCAATGCATTAGATACATCTTTTCATAGCCCAATCACAATCTTTTTTTTCAGTGGTAACATAATCCCAGGAATAGTAATCATATATAAGCATGATATCCAGAGGAAAAAAAATCGTTTATAAATTATAAACCACTATGGGGTATAAACCTCTTATCCATAATCCAACATATCAGGAATAAGACTAACACTCAATGATGTGAATGCAACATTACTCATTGAAAATTACTCTATTACAGAGAGAATTCAATTGTCTTCATAGTAATTCTACATATATCTTTTGCAACATGATAAGTGTGTGTATATATATATCATATGAAAAAGTTTGGGCACCCCTATTAATCTTAATCATTTTTAGTTCTAAATATTTGGGTGTTTGCAACAGCCATTTCAATTTGATAGATCTAATAACTGATGGACACAGTAATTTTATTGTACTAACACAAAATGTGCAATATGCATTAAACCAAAATTTGACCGGTGCAAAAGTAGGGGCACCCCAACAGAAAAGTGACATTAATATTTAGTAGATCCACCTTTTGCAAAAATAACAGCCTTTAGTCTCTTCCTGTAGCTTTTAATCAGATCCTGGATGAAGGTATTTTTGACCATTCCTCTTTACAAACCAAGTTCAGTTTGATGGTAGCCGAGCATGGACAGCCTGCTTCAAAGTATCCCACAGATGTTCAATGATATTCAGGTCTGGGGACTGGGATGGCCATTCCAGAAGATTGTAATTGTTCCTCTGCATGAATGCCTGAGTAGATTTGGAGCTGTGTTTGGGATCATTGTCTTGCTGAAATATCCATCCCCGGCGTAACTTCAAATTCATCACTGATTCTTGTAAATTATTCTGAAGAATCTGCTGATACAGAGTTGAATCCATGCGACCTCAACTTTAAAGATTCCGGTGCGGCATTGGCCACACAGCCCCAAAAGCATGATGGAACCTCCACCAAATTTTACAGTGGATAGCAAGTGTTTTTCTTGGAATGCTGTGTTTTTGGGACACCATGCAGAATGCCTTTTTGTATGACCAAACTACTCAATCTTTGTTTCATCAGTCCACAGGACCTTCATCCAAAATGAAGCTGGCTTGTCCAAATGTTGCTTTTGCATACTCAGGCGACTGTTTGTGGCGTGCTTTCAGAAAACTGCTTCTTTCACTCACTCTCCCATACAGCTTCTCCTTGTGCAAAGTGTGCTGTATTGTTGACCGATGCACAGTGACACCATCTGTACAGCAAGATGATGCTGCAGCTCTTTGGAGGTGGTCTGTGGATTGTCCTTGACTGTTCTCACCATTCTTTTCTCTGCCTTTTGATATTTTTCTTGGCCTGCCACTTCTGGGCTTAACAAGAACTGTCGCTGTGGTCTTCCATTTCCTTACTATGTTCCTCACAGTGGAAACTGACAGGTTAAATCTCTGAGACAACTTTTTGTATCCTTCCCCTGCACAACTATGTTGAACAATCTTTGTTTTCAGATCATTTGAAAGTTTTGAGGAGCCCATGATGCCACTCTTCACAGGAGATTCAAATAGGAGAACAACTTGCAATTGGCCACCTTAAATACCTTTCTCATCATTGGATACACCTGGCTATGAAGTTCAAAGCCCAGTGAGGTTACAAAACCAATGTTGTGCTTCAGAAAGTCAGTAAAAAGTAGTTAGGAGTATTCAAATCAATAAAATAAGGGTACCCAAATTTTTGCACCAGTCAAAATTTGGTTTAATGCATATTGCACATTTTGTTAGTACAATAAACCTAATTTCAATCCAGAAATATTACTGTGTCTATCAGTTATTAGATAGATCAAATTGAAATGGCTGTTGCAAACACCCAAATATTTAGAACTAAAAATGATTAAGATTAAGTGTGCCCAAACTTTTTCATATGACTATAGATAGATTTATTTTGATCCTGGGGTCAGTACAGAATTTTTTGTGATACATGTGGAATGGTAAAGATCTTGCATTATAAATTGATGCCAAAATCAAATTCTCTGTTCATACCCTTAGGGAATAAAGTATCTAGATGGTAAATCCAATACGATTCCCTCTGCTTCAACAATTTTTACATGGTCACCACCACATTTAAGTGGTGGAATATAATCAACCACTACAAAATATCATGGTTTTTCTCAATGAAATGTGCCGGAATGGGTAACAATTATTTTTGTCTAATGGTAGATTTGTTTTGCGATACGGTCTCTCGCACGCTGGGTAGTCTCACCAGCATATGTGAGACCGCATGGGCATTTGACATATACCACATACCTAGAATTACATGTAAATTGTCTTATTTTAATCCTCTTACCTGTATGGGGATGGGTTATATATTCACCCTTAGTTATGTTAGAACATTGTAAACAATTTAGACATGGATAAGTGCCCTGTCTTGCCATCTGTAATAAGGTCTGTTTTGGAACTCTTATCAAACGCAACACATCCGTACGATCTTATCTTGTAGATTGGGTGATCTCTTAAAACTGCTTCAAGGAGGTAATGTGAATTCTATTTTAGGGTAAGCTTTGCCCAATAATTACCAATTTTTTCAAATAGCACCTTGTATTTTCATCACAAATGAATGAATAGTAGTAACGCATGCCATTCTTTTTACATTACTTTTTTTCTTTTGATCTGTCCTGAGGTCTCTAGCTTGGTTCTCTTCTGTCAATGAATCTGGATAACCTTTGTCTAAATTTATCACACCTCATCAAAATGACTCTCCCGCCATGTCAGATTAGAACTCGGCTGACAGGTAATGCCTTTTAAGTGTCTCCCTGATGAACTCAAAACTCCAGAGCTTAATAGTTTGGCAAAAATCCTTTAAAGGGGTTGTCTCACTACGAAGATCATAGTTGAAAATGTGGGGACCAAAAATCTAAGGATGTACGTCCTTGGTTACTATTGGCAAAGTGCTATGGTTTTAGAGAACGGGCTGGTTTACATGTGCTTAGCAACGGTGTTTGTTTAGAGGTCATGGAAGCATTCTGTCCTGCCCAGATCGCGGACAGGAAAGCACATGCTACGGAAAGGCAGTGAAGAGGAGGGGCAGGGATGTGTGTATTGGCAGGCAAGGAGGAGAAGCAGTGAGAGGACATGCAGGGGGGACGAGAGGAAGTGAAGAGCGGAGCAGGGTGTATTGGCAGCCACAGGGATGTGTGTATTGGCAGCCACAGGCATGGAGGAGAGTCAGTGAAGAGGATACAATACACACAACCCCCCTGCATGTCCTCTCGCTGCTTCTCCTACTTGCCTGCCAATACACACATCCCTGCGCCTCCTCTTCACTGCCTTTCCTTTGCATGTGCCTTCCTGTCCACGACCTGGGCGGGACAGAATGCTTCCCCGACCTGTAAACAAACACCATTGCTAAGCACATGTAAACCAGCCCGTTCTCTAAAACCGTAGCACTTTGCCAATAGTAACAAAGGATGTACAGCCTTAGATTTTTGGTCCCCACATTTTCAACTATGATCTTCGTAGTGAGACAAACCCCTTTAATATTAGACTTGGAAATTATTCAAACCACCTCTTTTCATTGGGGTTTTCTACCCAGGTCATAAATTTTGCAACATCAACCCTTTAGCACGTTAACCGGTGCGGTTGTGGGGGGGGAAATTTTTTTTATACCAAATGGTATAATAAGAATTCAAAAACCCAAAAAATGGGTTTATGAGGCAGATATTTCCCCCTGGGTTTCCCTTGGTCGGGAAATTGTTTTTCCCCCTGACAATTTCGGGAGGGAAGGTAAATGCAGCAGCGCTGATGAAAAAACTAATTATCCGGGCGGGGGAAAGGCATCAAAGACTGGATATGGGTGTTTAAATTCAATTAACGGGTTTTTTCTTTTTGGGAAAAAAGTAAAGGTGAACCCAAGGCATTGGGATTTTTGTATGAACCCACAGGAAAACATTATCTTTTTCCATCCTGTTCCTTTCACCTTCAATATTAAGGGGTTGTTAATGGGGGAGAGGGGGAAGTGGGGATTTTGGGGTTTGGGGGGGAGTGCCAAGTGTCCCCAGGGTGAAGGTTAGGGAGTCCCCCCGGGCCTTTCCCCTGTTAAAGGTATCTAATAGGCATCGCAGGTAAAGCTCCGACTTTGAGTTTTGGAAAGAAGGGGTTTAAACTGGCAGCTTAAAGTATCTGTCCTGTGTTTCAGCCAATAGCTCTACCAGGACACGCAGTTAAAGGGCCTTTCCCGTTCAGACTGCGAGGCATAGGGTGGCCTTGGTTGTGGGACCTATCCCTCCCAGTGTTTTGTATCCGAACCCGCAGGGGCCCATAGGTTTGGTTGAAAATGCGTAGCCATTTCCTCACCCTCCAGAGCTTTGACCTTTTGGAATTCCTTTTTTGGGTTTAGCCTAACAAAATCTTTTTTGGGAATTTGGCAATGGAATTTTCCCTTTTCCCCTCCCCTCACGTGGTGTGGGGTAGAAGAGGGGGAGAATCCTCCAGGGAAGGTGAGGAAAACTGGGGGGTAAAAAAGGGTTTTGGGTGGGGTGGAAAAAAAGGCATGGGGTGGGGAGAATACCTCTGAGATCGGGGGGAGGGTAAAAGGTATGACCTCGGAGGGGGGGGGGGGGGGGTGGGGCAGGGACATCATACTCCTTACCACCCCCCCTGCCTCCCTTTGTGTTGGGAGTGGCAGGGGGTCCAATTGGCTGGGGTGTGCACCACTACCTTACCCAAAAATGCTCTTCCCCCTTTTAGGCTTCCCGTTTTTGAGGGTGGCTAAACCCCAGGGTTGCAGGATTTGGCGGTAAAAAAATCTTTGATCTGACCCAGCAGTTCTGACAGGTATTTTCCTTAGTCCTTAACTCTATGCCCTTTCAGACCACATTTCCTACAGGTTTGCAGCATGTCTGGGTATTGAATTAGGCCTGAGTTGCCAAAAAAGTGACACGGGCAAATGCTCGAGCCCATACTGTTGAGGGTTTGGGATGCCTTCCGTACCACATCAGGAACGTAGTGATGTCCTTGTGTGGTATGGTATTTGTGGATTTTGCAAAGACGGTGATCCGCTTTTCCTCCCTCTGGATGGCAAATCGGGGGCAGCAGTCCCAACGGCCTCACAGTACATTCTGCAAGCACTTATGGATGCAAAAGTTAAATAGAAATGACCAGTAACACAGACTTGTGTACTTAGGGTCTCAACCTGCCTGAAGCCCTTGTCCACCAACATCTCTTTACCAAACACATATGGGGACATATCAGGTATTCCTCTATCCACCTCCTTCGGCTTGAGGGCAACAGTCTGCCTCATCCACAGTTCCAATTTAGGAGCTCCATGGCTAGGCTTTGTTGGCCTTGGGCAGAGGGTTTAGAGGAGAAAGATGGAGGGGGATGGGCTGCAGCCAAGCTGCAAGGTGACTCTCCAACCAGGATTTGTAGGGAGGCATCAGCTGGTCTGGATCCATTGTTCTTGGCCATATGGTCCAGGGGAGGCTGATCTTTGTCTCCAGAATGGCTTGGCTCCAAGGCTTTCTGGGATTCCTTGCTCACACTAGGTGATGTACATAAAATAAAGGATAGTATCGCCTCAATAGCATAATACACATATATGTGATAATACCCAATGATACATATACATTTAATCAACCCCAAATAGGACATACACACACCCAGAGGAGGCACAGACACCTCCCCCACGTATGTTTCCTCCACACCTGACGAAGCCTTGGCGGGGGCTGGCGCTGGGCCTGGTTTAGATGGGGCCCGTGCCGTTACCTTGGCCCAAGACCTTTCCCTCTCTAGGTGTTCCCGGTAACAATGGGCAACTGACCCGCAGAGGTTGCAGGACTTAACAGTGGTTCAATTTTTGGTCTCGTGACCCAGCCGTTCTGACAGGCGGTTTCCTTGCAGTCCCTAGCTCTATGCCCTCCAAGACTGCACCTTCTACAGGCTTCTATTGGCATAGAAAAGTCCTAAAGAATTGCCTAAAACTTTCTGGGGCAGGTGCTCGAGACCGTCCTCTAATTCCCGGTCTCTACAAAGCCACACCAGCATGGACCACTTAATGCTCCAGAAGCCCATACTGTTCAGGATTTGGGATGGAAATTATAAAAATTTCCCTATCTCCTAGCCAGAAGGCCAGGGAATAAGGACATGTGCTCGAGGGAAGTGAAAGTTATTGCGCGCAAACGTGCCATCACTCAAATGGGGTCCCACACCCAGTGAGTTCAGGCACCCCAGGGTCATCAATCCTATGGCACATTGCACTTAGGGCTTCAAAATCCCCTCGTACCATCATGGCTTCGATCCTGAGGGTGGGGGGGGGGGTCCCCTACGAACTGTTATCTTTCAAGTAGCCGAATACACTCCCTCCCTACCTCAATTCTACACCATCATTCATGCACATTTCTACTGTAATGTTATTAACTAACTAGCTTAGACCTGTGTAAAGGATGTGGGAGACGGGTATGCGGGAGGGTGGGATAACACCAAGGCCCCAAGATTTATTAAAATGAACATGCAGACACAGAGGGGGAAGAGGGTTATAGTAAAGGACAAGTATCAAGCAAATAAGCGATAATGCAAATAAGCATTAAATATAATCTCCCTCCAGTTCATCCAGGGTGTAATAGTCTCTGAGCTTGCTGTGGATCAGCCACCAACAATCTTCCAACATCCTCTGTAGAATCAAGTGGTTCCTGGAGATCCACAGAGCGTCCTTAAAGCAGTTCATAAAGCACCAGGCCTACTGGATGGCTGCGACTGTGTGTACCCCAGGGAAGAGCCAATAAAGCATGGACATGTGCCTTATGTTTTCCCTGGGTACCGAGTCTTTGAATTTGTGGAGAAGACTGCATACCAGCTTTTCTGGGCATGCCCCTTTGCTCAGCATTTGTTGAATTCCCTTTCACACGAAGGGACACTGCGGGCAATACTGTCTTACTCCGGTTACAGGCATGCATGAAGGACCTGAGGGGAAGTCCCCCCTGGATGGCTTTCCACATGTCCGTGTGTTCGTTAGTGATCCTGCAAGAAGAAATAAATTTCCAAACAATAAGGGCAGTGTCGTCTGGATACCTGGGGATGGGCCCAGTGTTTTGGCTAAAGTTGTGGATGACCTTGATTCCCAAATCAGGCTTCAACCCCTCCAGATGGTGCACCCTCACGAACCGGGTGACATCCAAATAGAACCAAGGCATCTTCCAGTTGTAAGGGTAGAAGCTATCCCACTGATCCCAGGCCATGCCAAAGGGGCAGGAGGGAAAATCAGGAAACAGATCTGCCCGCAGAGCTGCCCTTCTGAACGATGGTGCAGTGGACACAATTGCAAACAAAAGAGCCTCAGCAAGGCAGGGATATCAGGAATGCCTTTCCCACCCTTCAAATGTTTCCCTTTTAGAAAATGCTCCGCTTGACTCGCTCCATCTTTGAAACCCAGATGAAGTAGGAAAAGGCCTGGTAATGGCCCAACACAGTGGCAAGGGGGGGGGGGGGGGGGGGGGCGGCCTGCGCGGTGTACTGAAGAACCGGCAGGATTTCGTTAAGCAGAACCAATGCTTTACCCTCCAGGGTGAGCCGGCTGAGAGTCCACAGACCAAAATGTTGATTGACTTTTAACAAGCGCTCCTCCCAAGACTTAATTGCCGCTTATTCTTTCCCAAACCAGACTCCTAGGATCTTGATAAAATCCGGGAAAAGGGGCAGTGGATGACAGCTGCCAATTCCTAAAGATCATGGCCTCCGACTTTCCACAGTTGACTTTTAGCCCACGAAGCCTTGCCAAACTCCTCACAGGTCTGCATGAGTGCCATTACCGATCACTGATCAGCACGGAAGACCGTCATGTCATCCATGTAGAGTGAGCACTTGACCTCATAGCATTTGGGTCCCAGTGCGTGATCTCTCCATTCTGTTAGCCTCAGCGAAGAGCTGTATGCAACAGACAAAAAGATGAAAGAGGACAGCCTTGTCTGACCCCGGAAAAGATGTAAGGGTTCAGTCTTTCAGCTGTTCACCAGCACTGAGCTGAAAATATCAAGATAAATTAGGTAACCAAAGAGCAAATTTTGCTGAAACCCTTGGAAAGCTTAAAGAGGGGAATAGTTAAACCTTTCTGATGCGACTGACCAGGGCCGCAGGTGTGCGGTGGCCTAGGATGTAGTGGACTGTGTCCCTTACCAGAGCTGGACTATGAGCAATCCTGCTACCAGGAACGCTGCCGGTTTGGTCCAGGTTTGACCTGTTCAATGACCAACTTTAACCTATTGGCCATTACCTTTGCCAGGATCTTGTAGTCAACATTAAGCAGGGAAATGGGGCACCAGTTCTTAAGATCGCATCTCTCTCCCTTGCGCTTAAACAAAATGATTACCATGCCCTCAGCGACCGAGGCGTTCTTCCCTCCACCAGACAGATCAGTTCACCCAGCGCAACGTAAAGTTCAGTGGGGAGACGGTCGCTGCCCGGCATCCTGCCAGTTCTAAAGGAGTTGGCGGCTGAGAACAGCTCCTCTACCGTCAAGGGGGCGTTCAGCAATCAATAGTTAGTGATACCTGCCAGGAACTTATCCGCCATGTCCTCATCCGTAGGTTTGGGGGCGTAGAGGTTCCGATAGAAGTCCGAGACAACCCCATCACCACCTCCTTACCTGTCCACATTGCTCCAGTCTCATCTCTCAGCTCACGCAGTGGCGTGTGTCCGGCATGGATCTTCCTGAAGAGAGTTGAACTTCTTGCCTTTCTCCAGGTGTTCCACCTTGGAGCAAAAGAGTATTTGCTGAGATGCATCCTCAAAGTGCCTTTTCAGGCCCATCTTGGCCTCCTCCAGCTCATCCCTGACATCCCAGTTGCATCGCTCTGAAGGCCCTCTTTCTCTCGCACGCCTGCTGGAGGCCTTTCGCCTGACAAAAGCTTCGAAAGTCTACTTTTACAAATTCCCACCGCTCGGAGATTAGTGAAGAACACCTGGTCATTCCTCCAGACCAGATAGGCGTCTCTAAGTTCCTCGAGCATGTCTTCCCTGTCCAACAGGGTGCAAGCCCGTTAGGAACCGGGGCCCGGGGGGGAACTGTTCCGGGATCCCGGGAAAGTGAAGGGCCCTTGGTAAGGAACAAGGGCCATAGAGAAAAAACTTCCCCTGCGCTCTCGGACGGGGGAAAAAAGTCTATTCAAGCATAGAGACCCATTGGGCCCGCTCCATAATATTGGACCCCCTGCCCATACCCCCCACTCCCCCAAAAGGACTCCTCCATTGTAATCTCTATAAGCAGTTTTGGGCATGCAGTTTACTGAAATGCCGAACTCCCGCCCCTCTTCCTCTGTAGGACATTGAAATCTTGGCCCTCACCACTGCTTGGTAGCAGCAACTGAGCCCCCATAAAGGGGAAGCTCGGGTGGTTTGCCTTGTCAGGGGGAAAGTACATGTTGTGAACGAATGGTTCCCCAGCCCCGGGGCCATTATGAAAAGTAACCTGCCCAGATTTCTGGACAGAGTAAGTGTGAAATGCTCCCCCTAAACAAATGGCCCCCTGTGGACTTTCAGTCACCACCACCAGCCGGAAAGAGGGGCCCTGAACCCCCAAACCTCGAGATGGTTTGGGCCCCCAGTCGCCAAGGAAGTTCTTGTTAACATGTACACATGCTAAAAGACTGAAAGAAATTTTTACTTCTGGCATTAGCTATTTTAATGCTCCTCACATTTGTGCTAAAGAGAAAATTTTTGCCCTGCTTTTGGAGAAAAGGGGTGGTTAACCTACATTACACCTTATTTACCGGGGATCCTCTTCCTGTATACAAACCTCCGGGTATGTGGAAAATTCATTACTGTGAATGATGACCGGTGGGGGCGCAATGGACAGGGCAGGGGACCTCTTAACCTCCTTACTTGGGCTGGGAAGGAGCCGGACCCCGTCCAGCCAGGGACTGCGCTGCTACCTTGGCCCAAGACCTTTCCCTTTTTGGGCAATCCCTGTAACGGTGGGAGGCTAACCCACTGAGGTTACAGGTCATCACAGTGGGTCAATTTTTGGTTTTGTGACCTGGCAGTTCTCCTTGCAGTCCTTACCTCTATGCCCTCCCAAACTGCACCTCCTCCAGGTCTGCAGTCTGTCAGGATAGAAAATAAGTCCTGAAGAATTCCCCAGATAGAATTGCTGGGGCAGGTACATGATACCATCCTCGAGTCTCTGTCCTTGCAGACCTGCACCAGCATGGACCACTTCCCCGTCCAGAAGCCCATACTGTTCAGGATTTGAGATGGCTCCCTCACCACGTAACAGTACTGTGACAGGAAGGTCATGATATACTGGCTAAGGAGCCAGTATATGCGGGTTTCATAAGGACAGTGATCTGCTTTTCCTCCTGTATGGGGCAGCTCCCCATGAAACCAGAGAGGCGAATCGAACTGTCTTAACGGCCTCCCAGTACCTTCTGCAAGCACTAATGGAAGTGAAGGTGACAGAGACCAGTGGCAAAAGCCTGAATGCTAAGGGTTTCAGCCTAACTGAAGCCCTGTTCCAAAACAATCTTACAGAACACATCCAGGGACATGTCCGGTGTCCTCCTCTTTCAGCTTCAAAGCCACAGTCTGCCTCATCCACTGTTCAAATATAGGAGCTCTGTGGCTGGGTTTTCAGTTGGCTTTTGGCTGTGAGGTTTCAGAGGAGGAAATTGGGGGGAGGGGGGGCCTGGGCTGCAGCCAAGCTGCAAGGTAACTCGCCATCAGCAGGGCTAGATCCTTTGTCCTTGGACGCATGGTCCGGGGAGGAGCGGCCGCACGGTCTTCGGCTTCAGCCTGTCTGGGCTCCGATTTCTGTGAAGCTTTACGAGGGGCCATGGATCCTCAAAGACAAGATTCTTCTGTAGGGGCTGTGGCTGGGGTGCAGGGTCCTCACTTGTAGTCAGGGGAGCAGAGATTCTCCCAGGGGAGCTTCTATGCAGCAAAAAAGAGGGTGTCAGTCCTCAGCAAAGAGGGGCAAGGGTTCATCGGCATCAGGGTGAAAGACAAATCTGGGTCTTCAAGGGGGGCCTTGAACAAGGGGTTCCTCTGGAAAGGCAGGGGGTCTCCTGGAAGCCAGGGGAATCCACAAACCAAGGGGGTGTCCTCAGGAAGCTGGGGTTCCTCCTCCACAATGCAGGTGTCCTCACGTTCTTCGAGGTGCTGTCATCTCCGCTGGGGGAGGGGGTGGTTTTGTGGAAGTCCTCATCGGTGATCGCCTGGACCGGGATTAATTCTACGTACATAGTGTTTCGAATCACAAGCTGCAGATCTGATAAGAACAGATTTTTTTCTTTTTTTTTTTTTTTTTTTTTGATTGAATAAAGAGTTTGACAACCAAATCGTCTAATACATACACCTAGCCACAAGATGCAGCTTGGGAATAAGTTACCATACATCTATGCATACATTAAATATTCCTACAGACTAGGGTTTTATGTAAATCCCATGCTAATATATTCTAGTACTAGCATGCAATTCTACACTAACATTCATGCACACTTCTACTGTAGCGTTAACTTAACTAGTGTTTAGACCTGTGTAAAGGAAAAGGTTAGTGGAGCAGCTATGCAGGAGGGAGGGTGGAATAACACAAAGGCCCGAAGCTTTATTAAAATTCTTATGCACACACATTGAGGGAAGAGGCGTTCATGGGAAAGGACAGTTATCAAGCAATATAAGCATATATATGGTATCCTACTGATAATCTACCAGGGGTGTAATAGTCTCTGTGCTGGTGTGGAATCACCGTCTGACAATCTTACAATGACATACTCTGTGGTAGAACAAAGTGGGTTTCCTGGAATCCTTATTTTCCTTAATGCGGTTCATAAGGCTTACCTGGGCCTTCCTGGATGGCCTGGACTGTGTAACCCTGAGAAGAGCACAAAGCACGGACGTGTGCTTTATTTTTTTCCCTGGGTATGGAGTCTTTAGGTTCGTGTAACATTCCTGTACACATCAGCTAACTGACTAGAAAGAAAGGTTAGTACTGTCTGGCGTCAAGGACCGTCTCTAAGTGCTCGAACATTTATGCTACGGAGTGATAAATTAGCCATGCTGTTGGAGATACAAGGATGTTAGGACCACATGGCTATAACACCTTATTCTAATGAACCATTGGGCAAGTCCTCTTCAATGTAATGCGAGCCATCGAGAGATTCCTCAACTGTGGTTGCAGTAGTAGGAACGTGGTTAGGGATCGCTGGACCTCTAAAGTTCTTAGGTCCTCTAAGTCTCTCTCCTTAACGATGATGTTGTCCACCATATGCTCCATTTCTTCCTCTGCATCAACGTCTGTCTCAGAGGGTTGCTCCAACTCTACCATCTTCTTTTTGCTGGCGTCAAACGGCGACGTCTTTCTCCACCGCTTTCCTCTTTACTACAGTACCTGGTGGGAGAAAAGGGGGAAATTCCTCCAGGGAAAGGGGGGGGGTGAGGCAGGGGAGGATACCTCAGCTAGCGGGAGGGAGGTGTGTAAAGAATGACAATCCGCGGAGGGGGGGGGGGGGGGTGCAAGTTATGGGGCAGGGGACCTCATCTAACCTCCTTGACCTGGGTTCTTGGATGTCGAAGGAGCCGCAGTGCAACCTGGCAGGTGGCCAGCAACCCAGGGCCCCAGGTCTAAACAGTGGGAGGCTCTGACCCGCTTGAGGTTATAGGACATTGCGGTGGGACAATGTTTGGTCTCGTGACGCGGCAGTTCTGGCAGGGGCTCTCCTTACAGTCCCTAGCTCTATGCCCCCCAAACCACACATCCTACAGGTCTGTGGTCTGTCGGGATAGAATATAAGTCCTGAAGAACCCAGATAGAATTGCTGGGGCAGGTGCACAACACCATCCTCAGTCTCTGTCCTTGCGGAACCGCACCAGCACAGACCACTTCCCTGTCAGAAGCCCATATGGGGGGTAAATAAAAATTTTTGGGGCTCCCGCACCACATAACAGTACCGCGACAGGAAGGTCGTGATATCTTTTGCCGGTATATGCGGGTTTCGCAAGGACACAGTGATCCACTTTTCCTCCTTCCATAGGGGGCAGCTCCCTATGAAATGAGAGAGAGAGGCAAATTGGGTACAGCAGTCTTAAAGGCCTTCCAGCTAATGGAAGCAAAGGTGACAGACCGGTGACAAAAGCCCGAATACTGAGGGTTTCAGTCCAACTGAAGCACTGTTCCACAACCATATTTTTGGAAAACACATCCAGGGACATGTCGGGTATCCTTCAGCTTTAAAGCCACTGTCTGCCTCATCCACGGTTCCAATTTAGGAGCTCCATGGCTGGGTTTTGGGTTGGCCTTTGGCTGTGAGGGTTCAGGGGAGCAAGATGGAGGGGCCTTGGTTGCAGCCAAGCTGCACGGTGACTCTCTATCGGAAGGAAGGCTAGATTCTTTTGCCTGGGCCGCATGGTCCGGGGGAGGTGCAGCCGCACGGTCTTGGGCTCCGATTTTTCTTTGTAGCTTTGCAAGAGGCCATGGATCCTCAGACAAAGACAAGATTCCTCCGTGGGGGCAGCTGCTGGGGTGTAGGGTCCTCACTCGTAGTCAGGGGGAGGGGCGAGTCTCCTGGGGGAGCTTCGCTGCAGCAAAAACAAGGGGGAGGGGTCAGCTCCTCAGCCAAGGGGGGCAAGGGTTCCTCGGTGTCGGGGTGAAGAAAAACAAATCCAGGTCTTCAAGGGGGTGGCCCTCTGGAAAACCAGGGGATCCTCTAAGAAAGAGGGTCTCCTGGAAGCCGGGGGAATCTGCAAACAAAGCAAGGGGGTGTCCTCAGGAAGCCAGGGTTCCTCCTTGTCCATGATGCAGGGGTCCTGTTGTCTCCACTGTGGGAGTCTCCAGAAGTCCTCCTCAGTGATCGCTTGGACCGGGATGAAGTCCACGTGGATCGTGTATCAGAATTACGATAAGACCAGATACTACACTTAATCTTAGCCAAAAATCCCATTGCCTTGCTTTACGGTTGTACCAGTTTGTTTTGCCTGGAGCTGCATCATGTCATATATTCTACAACAGATACTTCTGGGGTCTCCAGTTTACCCTCCAGGACTCTTTAATCAAATCAAAGGGCCCCCCTTACTCTTCTCCCATAAAGAAGTTCAAATGGGGAGAACACTGATGCCTGGAGCATCTCCCTGTAGGCAAACAGAAGATGGGGTAGATGATGCTCCCAATCTCTGCCTTAGGTCTCCACCAGCATCTTTAGTATCTGTTTTAATGTCCAAAGTGCACATGTTTTGTGGATTATGGAGTGACTATCAGGTGCTGCACTCCACCCAGGCTCTGCATTAAGTTGGACATGAATGGAGTCCCCAGATAAGTTAACATTTCCTGAGGAAACCTAACACATGCAAATACAGATAACCAGGCATCAATAACCTTACCTGTCCATATAAAAGTCCTTGCTACAGCCTCTGGATATCAGGTGGCATAGTCAACTCTCAGAATAAAGCGCGTCCCACAACTGCTGGGGACTGCCAGCGGGCCTTGAATATCAACCACCACTCTTTGGAAAGGCTCATCAATGATTGGCAAGGGGATTAGTGGAGCCTTGGAAACATTCCCTGCCTTTCCTAGCCACTGGCAGACCATACACGAATGACAGTAGTTGGCTGTCAGTCCCCATATTTGACCAATAAAAATTACAAATTAGCTGAGATTTAGTTTTTTTTTTTTTTTTTTTTTTTAACCCCCCCCCCCCCCCTCCCAAATGCCCAGCAAAAGTGGAACCACCAGTTGCTTCTAAGATTCCCGGGTTTGGTGTTGCCCAGTTCTGTATCAGCTTGTTTGGGCCCCCGTACCCCCCTTTGCCAGTTTCCAAAAGCTTGTGCCCTTTGTAGTTGAAAAGCTTTGCTTACATCCTGCAGGTTTGGGGTGGGGGTGGAGACAGTGCTGGTGCAGAGGTGGGTGGTGGGGTGAAGCATTCTCTGACTTAATTTTGAAGTGGGGAATTTTGCTTAGGGGGAGGGAGTCTGGGGATGAAGGAGAGCTGAAGGTATTGAATAGTTGTCTGGGATTCTGAGACAGGATAGTGGTAAAGTAATCCTGTTTGGCAGAGGGGAGTATAGACTTAAATGTGAGGAGTGATTGGGTGAGACTAGGTCGGTGGAGTGGATTTTCTTTTTGCGTGTTCAGCAATTCTGGAAACTCGCTGCTGTTTAGTTGAGTCTGGGTACCAGGGTTATGTTAATTTTGCAGGTTCTGTTAGGTGTGTGAGGAGCAACTGAATCGAGAGTGGAGGGGATTGTGTTGTAGAAAGAGGTGCAAGGGTTAAGGTTTTGTAGGTTCTGCAGGCAGCAGTAGATTTGAGCAGAAGCAACCGAGTAGAGAAGATAAGCAGATTGTCAGAAATGGGGAGTTTGAGATGTTAAGGGGCAGAGGCAGGTGAAGACTAGATCCAGTGTGGCTCTTTTGTGAGTTGCTCCAGAGGTCCACTGGGAGAGGCCAAAAGAGAGTGAAAGGAGTTTGTTGGCAGCAGAGTGGGGTATGTCAATGGGGATGTTGAAGTCTCCCATGATAGTGGGGATGTCGGTGGAAAGAAGGTGGAGAAGCCAGGGAGCAAAGTGGCCGAGGAAGGTGGTGGCAGGGCTTGGATGTCAGAAGATGGTCACTTGAAGGGGGAGTATATACAGACAGAGCACACATCTACCTTCCCTCACACTCCCTTTCAGGTGGCATGTGGACACAGGAACCGGTATGACAGAAGGCTAACACCTCAATCAGGTTTGCTGCCATGGCGGGGGATGTGGGTAAATTGAAGCCCACCAAAAGTGTTGCGAACATGCATTCCAGCCAGAGGGATAGGGATGGCAGGGTGAAGGGAATGGATTTGAGGTTTGTGCTGCATGGTCTGTAAGAGACGGGTGAAACCATGGTGGGGGATGTGCTGAGGGGGCCCAGGATTGGAAGATATGTCCCGAGCAGGATAGAGCATAAGGGCATGGTCACACGTTTTGGATCTATAAGTTGTATCCAAAAAACATAGCGTTGATTGTATCAAACAGTCAGCTGAGTGTTTGGATGTGTGTTGGAAGCAGAAGGATCGCACCCTATAGTTTAATGCTAGGGCTACTGCTGCATCATTCGGCATGGATCCCAAAGACTCAATATAAACACGCATCGGCAATCACTCGTGTGAACGCCAGTATGTGTTTTACATTGCAAGCAGTATAAAATCACACTGCTCATTGTTCGATGCGTGTTTGGGTCAGTCTAGACAGACCTAACACTCGTCTAAAAGCATATGTTCACACAGACCCAACATGCCATGTGAACATACCCTAAGGAGGTTCTAGGTATTTTGAGGAGTCATAGGGCCACATCTATGAAAACTGTCTGGTTGCTATAGGCAAAGTGAGTTTTAGACCTAGACCGTTTTCATATATGTGGCCCTTAGTGTTGTGGAGGTCAGATGTGAGGGTGAAATAGCCTGGAACAGGCATACACGCCAGAACAGGGTGGCGTGCTCTGTATTGCGCCAAAGCAGGCGCGGTGGATAAGTGGGCACACCGGAACATCAGGGCACGAATTCAACTGTTTGCTGTCCATAGCGATTTAAGGCAGGGTAGTTCTTTCTATGGGTCATCGGTGTATCTGAATGGGACATCGCTACTGTTCTGCATCCCAGTCTGGTCCATGTTCCCCTGATATATTGAACGGGGGGAAATGCGTTGGGACAATATGGAACAATAGGGAGATCAGCAATACTAAAGTCTCATCATCATGACTGTTTGAATATTTGCCTGATCTCCTAAGTAAGTGTATTATGACACTAATTGAAAGTGTATGAGATATACACATCACCTGTTTTGGGTTTATAGTAAATATAGGAATGTAAATCTTAAACACTATATACATCAAAGATGTCTCCGATTGACCCCTTTCACATTGATTATCTGGTAATGGAAAGCTGACTTTAAAGCCATTGGTATATTGGGTATTCTAGCGAGGGATCAAATAGGAAATTAATAGGGCGAGCCCAGAGGTGGAGCCGACCTTTTCGGGACAACCACTCTGCCTATTATAGGAGAGTGTAGGGTCTTGAATAGGGACAGGTATCTTATTTAATATATTAGTCTGGTATAGCGGTGATAGGATAAATATGGTTTTATATTGATAACTTTTATAGGTAAGAATTAAAGCTTATATTTTAGATTTTGAGTTTGACAAGTTTTCTTCGATTGTGAAATAGCCTGGGAGATGAGGAAACCATTGCCTATTGACTATAGTAAGAACCTGACTCTATAGTAGGAACCTCCCCGCTGTCTCCACTGAACTACTTTTGAAACATGTTAGAAAAAACACCAGAGCCAGGCAAAAAAATTACTGTTGGAGTCTAAGGAGCGCAGCAGATGTGTTTTTTCACTGAAATAAAAAAAACTCATCCAGGAGATTTATCCCCCCCCCTCCCCATAGTGGGTGTTACAGCTCATCAATTCTGCACACAAGTGTCTGTGTCCTCGCACATAATAAAGTTCTGCTTTTGTCACTAACTGATTTTTACAAATCTTCGCACCAAAATCTGTAAAAAATCAGTGCAGGCTGCTCCTGTATAATGGACAAGAATAAACTTCAGACTCCTCCTGTGCAGGGCTGTTCCCAAGGGTGGTCAGAGACGGGCAGTCGCATGGGGTGGTATTCACTTGGAGGGGAGGGGAGCAGTCACCCAGGGTAGCATGCACTTTGGGGGGGGGGAGCAGCGTAGTTGCACACCTGGAAAAAGGGGTGTTGTCAGAATCTCTCTACATGGCTGTGCAGAGAGCCCTAGATCCTCAATTTGGAGCTGATAGCCTGCAGCAGATCCTCTGTGTGCAAGGAGCTGCAGATCTACTGCTCCCGAGGGACAGCTGATCACCTAACTATCCTGCCTGTCAGCCTCTCCTGTGGCTTCATCACAAACTCACTGACCGGCTGTGTAATGCACTGCTGTATGGAGGCGGTGAAATCTTCTATTGTTGTGGATGATATGTTGTATATAAAAAGCGGCTCCATGATTAACCCCTCACCATCCAGTATTACCCTGGCCACTTTCCGATTGTACAAGTAATTAGTGTTGATCAAACTGTTCTAGTAGAACTTCTTGAATTTTTAGAACTCAAACCAAACATTTTACTGTTCAAGTAAAGTTCTAGATCGAAATACCATAGAACGTTGTGTTTTTGAAACTGTTTCGTTTCACCTTAGGCCGTGTTCACACAGCTTAATTCCCGACGGATTTGTGAGCCGTATTGAGCTCACAAATCCGCCGTGAATAAGAGGCGGGGCCGGAGCGCGGCAAGTTCTCTGAGAGCAGTGGATTACCGTAATGACTCCGACGGATTGGCGCCGTACTGCAGCGCAAATCCGGCGCGCAGTACGGTGCCAATCCGCAGCAAAATAAGCCGTGTGAACGAGGCCTTATTTTCCTTTGAGGTCTTCCTTTGTTAATCAATCATTTGAAGGCATAGTTGCTTAGCATGGTGAGTGAGGAGCCCGGAGATAGCCCACGGATTCAAACATGGAATAAAGTTTGATACAAGGAGCTGGAGAACTTTTCTATTTTTGAACACTGGTTGTATTGCCTAACGGTATTCTAAATCCACTCATGCGTTTCGGGTATTCCAACCCTTATTCATAGCGGATTTATAATACCGTTATGGAATTTTAATCTTTTGGAATAAAGTTTGATACGAAGGAGCTGGAGAGCTTTTCTATTTTTGAACACTGATAGCACAAAGCAGTTTCACATCAATTTTCAATTCCTCAATTGCCAATCCACTCTGATGTATTTTGACCACATGTGAACATACTTCATATGTAGGGAAGACTGTTCACCCACCTGACATTGGAGCTGTTGCACTTCTGGCAGATATTCATCATGATGATCCCATGACCCTTTGTGTTCACTTGAGGCATGGAGATTCCAGATGCCTGAGATGGCAATGCATAAAACAACTTGTCCCATCAATTAGAGGAAACCTTAACCAAAAATTATTGCAAAAAACAGTTCTTTTTACACTAAAGACCCAAATACCTTGGTCTTAACAAGAAACTGGATTTCAGTCTCTTTATTTAGCATTGTCGTTGTCCGCCATAATTGTCCCCTAAAAAATACTGTGCATGGAAAGTGTATAGAACAAGACACTTTGTGGTTATTCAGCTTTGCAGACCCTGCCTGGGTGCCACTCGGCTATTGTATTTGCTGTGCACATGAGTTATAGATGCAGTGGCGTGGCCTCAGGGCTCCTGGGTGCTTAATTCCGATTGACTCTTATGTGGCTGACACTTGTGGTTGCGGGCGTCTTAGCGAGCACCCAACCACATGCTGCTCTGCCCTCAACTGGCCGTTAAGCTTTTTTTATACCAAACAGTGGGTAATGAGCTTTATAAGGGAACGGCTCAGATTTCCTGTTGAGCAACTTAACTTGTCTTGATTTCTTTTGTCTACATGGGGACCCTCCATTTGAGCTGTGGCTTCTCTGGATGGATTCCTTCCAGAATAACGTTCGTAATGGTTATCTTGGACATCTGATCAGACAACATTTTTCTTGCTCATTTACAGTTATAGTGACAAGGGTTCCTGTATTGATGTACTTAAGTATTCTGTTTCCTTCTGGTGTCCATTTAATATCTTTGCAGGTTACACATTTGGTGTGCATTGTCTTAAGATATCCCACAGGTGGTGCTGTGTGTATCTGCAGTGTATAGATCTTCTCACCTTTTGGTCCTTGTGTTCCCCCTGCTGGGGAAGATCAAAACATGTTGGGACAGGACGTTAGGGACTTCTAGGGCACATCTTTTAACAGGGTGAGGTTCCTGACGGGGACGCCCTTTTCGGGGCGACCACCCTGACTTGCTTAGGTAAGGGATATTGCAGTCCAATTAGGGCCTACTAGGGACTTTAATTTGTCCCGCCCCTTCACTCCTGACACCATTTATTGATTTGGTTTGTCTGAATTTCTGCTCTGAGGCTTTGCATCTGCTTAGAGCTTTTGTTTTCTAAAAGTTATTTATTCTGCACTAATTATTTGTGTGCTGATCTCTTCAGATTTGTGTGGCTAATCAATAGGCACTTTATTGCTCACTTCTAAGGGATAAAGGTGGGGTACTTTTTTTTTTTTTTTTTTTTTTTTTTTTTAACCTGTGACTTAGACACAACCATGTTTTGTGTTATATATGTAGGTTTTTTATATTATCACTGTAGCAGAATTGTAATCCAGAACCATCCATGATAAAGGAGTAGCACTCCGATCAGGTGACAAAGGATATTACCCCATCTAACGACTTAGATGTGGTGATCATTCCAACATTGGCATCTAAGTGGTAAAATATAGGATTAATAGATAGAAGTGGTTAAATAGATAGGAGTTATCTCTGATCCTGAACATTGATGGATATCCGTATTAATAGCTGGAACTTGCAAAGTATGGCGGATACTTGACTCCTGAGCTTACTCATATTACTCTAACCATGCTGTGACCGTATTGGCACAAGTATTAAGGAGCAAGTTAACAGGCCATTTGCATTTAATGTCAGAGCTAAATAGCAAGACCGTTGTGCTTGACCTACAAACTAGGGGCATATACCAAAGGGTGACAACAACAAAAACAGTTCCTGTGTCAGCTCACCTGTGTCGGTGGTTCTCTCTGGTGGAGACACGGCAAGGAATAGACCAAAATCTTCCAATTCCGTAATGCACCCAACTTCTGCTAGATAGCAAATGCCAGCTTCCAAACCAGATCAGGGGGGGAGCCCAGTCGTCAAATCTTTGTAAAAAAGCTTTATTGAAAATTCTTTCAAACATATGATGATTATTCATAGAAGGGGTACACTCAAGTTAGTATAGATTCAGTACCCATCCCCTCGCCGATGCGTTTCGAGAGACTCTTACTCATGGCTATTGGGGGTAGTGTGCTGGGCAGTAATGAAAGCAAGGTTTAAATATCCCAGAGTGATTGGGTAATCAGAACCACATGAGATGCTGTCTTGGGGGGGGGGGGGGAAGGGGCCGCAACAAGACTGCCATAGCATACATAAAAACAAATAGGTGATACAGGTGATGAAAAAACAAATGAAACATAATAACAACAATGTATCAATTTGCATGGTTTACCAAATCTATTTCAGGTATGAGTGATCGTATTCCAATTATATATATATTACCGGCTGAAATGAAAGCGTAAGTAAGTGAACATATCACTGATTTTTTTTTTTTTATGTCCGTATCTTATAATGAAGATTGGAGACAAAAGTATAATGTGCAAATGTAAAATTATTTGTTTGTCATATACGCTGGAAGTGTAAGTTCTATGCTTTTTTTGGATTTTTAAAAATTAAATATCTTTTCAAAAAGATTCACAAACTGCCAAAAACAATATTCCATCTAATAAACTGCTGGTGAATACTGATGTAGTGAAGCTGAGTTAATATTGGTATGTAATGTCTTGTGTGTTCAGACCTAATGGAATTCTTGTGGCAAGATGGAAAATCCACCAAGCTTCTCTTGCAAATAATTTTTTGTGTAAGTCACCTCCTCTTATAGATCGCACAACTTTCTCGATGCCGACCACTGAAAAACCCGTTAAGTCACCTTTGTGTGTCAAAGAAGTGTTTGGATACAGCCGATGCCTTAAATGAACAAGGTTTCAAGGAATCAGACAGATGTCGGCATATCCTCACTTTGAGGGGTCCAGAAGTACAGCCACATATTGTACTCTGCATAATTTGCAACTAATTGAGGTATACGACAAATTTGCTATTACAATTAATGTGTGGAAATATTAAACTTTTTGTCGTTACTGAACGAACCGAACTGTTTTCTCAACGTAATGGCATACAGTGCAAATGGCATGTCCGCAACCAAAAAATCCCTTGACATCCAACCACGAAGTGTTATTAACCCTTTCTGGAGTTAGTAAACTGGGGGATAATATTGAACTAAGATTAGGAGCCCTGCATATTGAGTGTGATACACCCAATGTATATAAAAAAAAAATGGGGTCTGTCACACAATGCTGGTATCAAATTCAGCAATAAAGAAATCATGTAATTAACCTAATTCATTGTATTTGAGTCCTCCTGGGATTATTCATTTATTTTTTTTATTTTTTTTGTAGACTATGTAATCTTTGGTGTTCAAAGGTTTTGAAGATTAACCCACTCGGATTCCCTTCCCTGTGATATTACGAGTCTCTGGGCAAATCTCTTAGAACAAAACTTATCCCTTGGCTGCAGATTTTTAACCAGGTATTTACATGGTGATCACCATATAGGCTATACACACCCAGACATAAAGCTGCATGAAGGGACTCGACCTAGGTGTGTGGTGGGGTCACACAGCTCATAAAAGAACAGGAGCCCAGCCACCTAATCCAGACAGATCCTGACTCTCACTGGAGATATTATAAGGTAACCAAATCCCTTTACTGTCATGTATCACTGAATACTGATTATTATACCTCCTCAAACTCCAGGGCTTACTATGCCCAATGTTTCTGATCTCTCCTCCTTTCTATACTGGGATAACACATCCTCACTATCCAATGCCCTGATCTCCTGATCTCCACATCCCAGTAATGTTGGCCTGAGGAGAATCCCCTCCTGCTAATCACTTGAGGATCCTTTAATCTCTGCTGTCCTCTGGGCAGTTGCACAAGAATGGCTCCTTCAACTGCTTGGCGGTGAGCTCCAATCCCAATGTCCACTGGTCAACTGCTCAGTAGTTGTACGTAAATGTCCTTGGCACTCGTTGTTAAAGGTGCAAAGCCTAAATTAATCAAATTCTAAAGTAAGCTGCACGCTATTAATCACTTTAAGAAATCAATTCATCTGAGTTGATTTATGAAGATTAAAATTTTATTAATCATATACAGCTCTGGAAAAATTAAGAGACCACTGCACAGATTTCTAAAAATCAGCATCTGTCTGACGGCCATTCCAGTGTCAGTTAAATTCCAACCAAAGTCCACCTCATTCTGCTTAATGTGCTTCTGATTAGTTGATCACCTGAACCAAATTATTTAATGAAGGAAAGTATAAAAAAAAAAAAAAACACTGCTGTGGTCTTCACAATCCTCTTGCAGTAGGACAAGCTGGATAGCAAAACAAGTGCTAGGAATAGGCCAAAAGGAATTTGAATGAAAAATAGCTTCTACCATGCCAAAGGCGTTGAAAAGAACTCTTCCTGACTTACACCATTGGTCTTGTTGTTTCTAAAGAAATATGAACTTGTTTTCTTTGTATTTGATGTTTGACAATATTTTTTTTGAAGCTCTCATTTACTGCAAATACAATTTTTTTTTTTTTGCTTTGAATTTCTGAGACATGTCAGTAGTTTATAATAAAATTACAATGTACACGTTTCTCAAATGCATACATGGCTGCATGGGGATGGCTTTTCTCCATAGCGGAAGAATGAACACAATTGATTTTAGTTATTTATTTTTTTTTGAACCTCTGGCTGTCTAAAAAAAAAAGATCCAGCACTGCATGGATTTTTCATTAAGGTCCGTTCTAATGTTTCACAGCCGGTTTACAGACTACTTTCAAAACCAAAAACTGTCTGTAAAACTGGCGGAAAAACTGGCCGTTGGGACAAGCCCTAAATGTAGACACATTGGGCCTCCTGTATGGAAACATCTAGGTGTAAGACTGTTGCCCATAGCATCAGAGCTGACTTTTTTTTTTTTTTTTTTCTTCCTCAGTGCACTATATGAAATGAAGGGGAGCTCTGATTTGGTGTAAGTTTTTGTTGCCTGTAGCAACCACACGATTTCATACATGAGGTAATTTTGTCAGTTTTGTCTCCATGATTTTTGTGGGATAGAAAAGCATAATGAGGCCTTATGTAAACTTTCTAGCCATAACAATCAGAGCTCAACTTTGATCACCTATAGTGTGCTTGAAAAATGAAATCTGCGGTCTTAATGCTATGGACAACAGACTGTGTTGGGGTATGTTCACATGGTTTATCTAGCCGTGCATTTCGCCATGTAATGTGCACCGCAATCATTGCTCCCATAGTTATGGATTGTGTCGTCTCCCCACGCATACAATATGATCGTGTTGTGTGGGGGGAGACTTGACAGGTCAATTGGTAGCAGCAATCATGCAACGCTGACAATGCAGGTGTATGGGGCTGGCACCCGGCGACCCTCTCCCCCACCCGTGCTCTGGAATTACACGCTGATCAGTGCATGGTTCCAAAACACACAATGTATTGCGGCGTGTACTATATGCGCTGTAATAAGCTGTGTGAACATACCCTTATTTCTAGACAGTTTTCATACATAAGGTCCTAAATGTCTAGATGGCCACTAGCGGGTATTAAGATGGATCATGTAAGATGTGAGTTAAAGGAGTTGTCTCACTACAGGCTTTCAGCCTACTTCAATGTCTGGTAGCAAAGGATTTTTGAATTCTGGGGCGTGCATCTTGTCTGCCTCTTCTCCCCCCCACCCCCCACCCACACCTCACCCCCACACACTACACTAACTTCTACACCGGGGGGGGGGGGGGATTAGGGTGTTTGCTGCCACGGTTAACACTGTGTGTGCCTGCCTAGATCTGCTGCTCACTGCTGAATAGGCTGCAGTCAGACAACAGGGAGGGCTGATCTATGGGTGTGGAGTGGTCTGTGAAGTTGTGTATGTTAATAGCAGAGCAGGAGGGGGATGTAAAGGTTCCTATACCACCTGCTTAGCATACTAATATCCACCGGACATCTCAAGCAACAACAAACAAACCCTGTCGGAACAGACACAGGGCAGCTGTGAAGTGTTACTATAATCACCATGTGTCACTAATACAGCAGCGCAGGGAGGGATATGAACTGTTCACATGCCCCCTGATCTGTTCTATTAGTAGTCAAAGCTCCACAGACACATCATGATTATAATAAAACACTTCACTGCTGTCACATCTACTGACCACAGATTAGCCTCACCTCTGCTCTCAATCTGTGTAGAGAGCAGGAGGGAGCAGGCACACACGGGGTTAATCCACACAGAAGTCAGAGCACTACCCACCCCCACCCCTCCCTACCCTACAGAAGCATACTGTGCAGGAGGGGCTCTGTGCTCAGACCTGTATTCAGAAGCTGAGTCACCAGCACTGACAGCCAGTGAGATAAAGATCAACAGGTCGGCTGCTATAGTGACTTGAGAAGCTGATGCACTCCTACTACCAGGGATAACTCCAAATCAGTAGGAAATTTGTAATGAACATATATTGCAAAGCTGCTTGTTTTTTTTTTAAAGATCATTTTTAATTAAAAAACAATCATTGTAGCGACAACACCCTTAAACGACAGTTCTAATCCTTACATTAACAAATACTTTTGAAGGGGTTTTATGATTATAGGAGATGAGTAGAGATAGGCGAATCGATTCTAACGAAGTGGAATTCGTTTAGAATTTCAGGAAAACTTCGGTTCTGAACGAAGTCGAAGTTTGGGGTACTTCGGGTGAACGAAGTGTGCTTTTCATTGATAAAATGGCTGCGAGTACATGGGGCAAAGCACTCTGGGAGGAAGAAGGGCATAGCCTGCATGACATGTGCAGAGATGAAGCCAATCAGACCGGTGGGATTCTGTGACGTCACCGCACTATACAAGTCCGGGCACGACACTGGGAGCTCATACCGCTCTCACTGTACTGATCAGGGAAGGTGCTGCGCGGCTGATTGTTACTGAAGAACTGATTTTTATACAGCGATTTTTGTGGGGTGTCTCAGCTTGTCTCAGACTGTTTCTCTTAATGTTCTATTTCTGATTTTTTGGTGTATTGGATCTGAAGTCCAGTGCATATACATGTTAATGCTATCTGCTCACAGCACATTGACTATCCAAGGGGCATCTAAGCCAGTTCCTGTTGTATTCATTTAAAGAAACAGCATTTTTATAATACAAATACCACTTCATTTTTGGCTGCTTAATTCTTTTGCGCAATTTACATCCAGGGGTTAATTAAGCGTTCTGCTGCTGTTGTGACTCCAAGAAACCGTCTTTTTCACCGCCAAAAAATACAATTTTCCTGTAGCATAATTCACAAACGAAGGTTAATTACAATTTTTTCTCTTGTTGTGTAGCGTAGAAAACACGCAATTGTAACACGCTTCAAAGCTAGTAGTTTCCGGCTGCTCAATTCTTTTGCGCAATTTACATCCAGGGGTTAATTAAGCGTTCTGCTGTTGTACTCGGTAAAATAAACTTTGTTTTTCACCGCCACAAAAGAAATTCTGTAGCATAATTCATATCCGAAGGTTAATTAAGCCTGTTTGTGCTTTTATATTCAGTAAAATACAGTTTTTAAACGGCACATACAAGTCAATTTTTCCTGCCCATTTGTGGAGCGCAATTTATATCAAAGGTTACCCAAGCTTCTTAGTGGGTTCATTTGGCGTCAAATACAGGGTGTGTATTTATCATATACAGATATCTTCATCAAACAGTGTCTGTACATTTTAGAACAAACAGTATGTCAGACAGAGAGGTGGCAGGCTCTTCACCTGCGAGTGGCAGAGGCACAAACATTCCTGGAGCAGGTCGCCAGCACAGCAAGGGAGAAATCCAGCAGGGGTCACTCGGTGAGGCCACAAACTGCGCTGTCATCTAGCGGCCGTGTACTGACTAGCAACCCAATGGTTCTTGATTGGTGACTAGGTCATCCACTTCCTCCCAGATGACATCTGACAACCCCAGCCAAGAGTCGGTGGGAATGTCAGACACAACCCTTAGTTGGCATAGCCCGGGAGCGGGTCAGCAGCCCTCAACCTGTCTCAACCCGCCTCTGTCCCATCTGGTTCCCTCAGCTAGAGATCTACTATGTGGTGTGGGCTCAGCGCCACTATATAGCGAGGATGAACAATTTGAGGAGGGCAGCCAGCAGCTACTTGGCAGCGAAGAAATGGGGCCAATATCCCCTGCTTCTTGCAGTAGGCGGCAAAGTATAGATGTTGAGAGTGGCATGGGAGGTCATGTTGTGAGTGGTCAGCCTCTGCATACCAAGACTGGTGAGGTCACCAGTGACTATGAAACACAAATAGATGATGATGTAGCCGACCGCACTTGGGAGCCGGGTGAGGCATGGGCTTCATCATCGTCAGGAGAAGAGGGCGTCAGCTTGCAGGCGTCGCGCAGCCAGCAAGTGGTCGTGTGGCCGTGAGTCAGCAGGATAGCAGCAGTTGTGAGGGTCGGGAGCCAAAAAAGGCCCACGGGGTGAAAAAAACCCCTTCGCAGGTCCAAGAAAAATAGCAGCACAGGGGCTCCGGGGGGAGGCAGCGGCGGGGGAAAGTAGTCACTAAATTTTCGGGGCGTTTGGTGGGAAAAAACCGATTTTCTCGGCGGGGGGTGGGAGTTTTTTTGCTTTAAAACACCAGGGGAGCTGAATTGGGTAATGTTGAAATCTGTAGGAAAAAAGTGAAGCCGGGGGGGGCCCGGGGCTAAAGTTGGCCCCCACGGCCCCGCTTAAAAAAAATTTTGCGTTTGCCAAAACGGGGGGGCCTGGGGAAAAAAAGGTCGTTTTGGTGGTCCTTTCCCCCGGGCCGCAACCGCGCAGGGCCCAGTGGGGGGGCAATTTTCCCTTGGGGGCCAGGGCAAAAGGGTCCCCCCCCTCTGCAGAAAGGGGGGCTGTTTCTTTTGACATCTCCCCGGTCCAGATGCTCCGCCCCCCTTGTAATTTATTGGGGCCAGCAGTCGTTTTAGCGAGGCAATTTTCAAAGAGAAAAAAAAAGTATGCGTCCCAAAATTCCTAAGGTGCAGGGAGCTGACCGTGTCCTTTTCCCCGTTGTTGTAATGCAGTCCCTCCCTTTCCAAATGGTGGGGGCTCGCACCATTTTAGGGGAAAAAAAAAGGCTTTTTGCCGGGAAACCGGGGAAAGGGGGAGTTTCCCAAACCGTAAATTTTTTTCCCAAAAAGGGGGGGTACAGCCCCTTTTTATAAAATGTAGAAAAGAAGGTGGGGGGTAGTCCTTGAGGGGTTAAACGGGTTTTTTCCAAGGTGCACCGGGAAACGCGGACGTTTTTGGGGGCTGTAAACTTGGTCGGGCCCGTACATGTCCTTTTTTGGGCCCCCCTGGGTGAAAAGTGCTTTCCCGGCCCCGGGCCCCACCAAACCCAAAATTGGGGCCCGGAAGGGCGGCCCGGGTTTCTCCTCCCCGTTGCCCCAAAATTTCTTTAAAATGCGGGCCCATGTTTCCCCCTTTCCTTTCCTTTTCCTTCCCCCCCATCTCAGCCTCCAAAATACGGGTCCATCATACCCCCCATGTTTTAGGGGCCCCAGCGGTTTTTCAGCAGTTTTTACCAAACCCGGCTTTGGGCCTTTTGGGAAACGAAGTCCCCACAGGGGAGGGGAAAAACTTCCCCCCCTCATGCAGCAAGAAATCGATGGGGTGGCTTTCGCCGCACCCAAAAAACAAATCCGGGGAAAGATTTTGGGGACGGGGGCAAAAGGGGGGAAAAAATGGTGTCCCCGGGTGCCCAAGGAGGGATGGGGCCCCTTTCGCATGTGTTCAATTGGTTGTGAAAAAGGTTCCTGAAAGTCTTCCCCCCATCTCAGCAGGTTTTGAAAAATGGGGGGAGGGGGAAAAAAATGTTTCATTTCACTTTAAAACCTTTGTACAAAGCCCGGGAAAAACCCCCCGGTTTTTAGCGGCAAAAAAAACGCCTCCCCAAAAAACAAAGATATGCGTTTTTTCCCCCCGTTGGGGAATTTTCCAAAACCTGCGCCCCTTTTTGGGGGGCCGGGGCTGTATAAAAAGGAAAGGCCCCCTTTTAACCCATTTTTTTGGGGGGGGTGAAACCAGGGAGGGGAAGAAAGGGACTTCCCCTGTTAAAAATTTTTTTTGTCAGCCCGTGGCCAGGGGTTTTATGCGTGACACCCTGCCGGTTTTTTAGGCCCTTTGGGGGGGGGAACCCTTATTTTTTTCCCGTCGCCCGGACTAAGGGCTGAAATTAAATCATTTCCCCTGCTTCATTGGTTTCCCCGGAAACAGATTTCTGAAAAAACTTGGGCCCGGGCGGGGGGGTTTGGGGAAAGTGGCCAAATACAAACTCGTTGGGCCCCATGAGGGCCCGGGGGGGGACTGAAATGGAGGAGGGAAAAAGGGGCATTGGGGCCCGAAAAACATTGTTTGGTGAAAAGAGTGGGTTTTTTTTTCCCCGGTGACAAAGGAAAAGGGGGAAAAAGGAGCGCTGGAGGAAAGGGGGAATTTGGGGTTTAGGAAGCGAGGCAGGGCGACCCCCAAACAAAGTGGGGAGTATACAGTGGAAAAAAGGAGGGGAAAGGGACCCTTCCCGAGTCACTTGTTTCAAAATGGCCCGCAGCATGCTTATTTGGGATGGCTAGTTTACAGCCGACTAGTCGGGGGATCCGGCAGAGGGATGAACCCTTTTGGATCCCACCCTATTGGACCCCGCTACCCCGGGCCAAAAAAAGGGAGCCTTTTTTCCAAGGCCCATTGAGAGGGGGGACAAAAAATCAAATTTCTTAGGGAAATCCCCCCGTTTTAAAACAGTTGGCCCCTGATAAAGTGCGGGGATCGTCCCCCCTCTGACGGTTTTTGGGCCGGGGGGGTTCCTCCGGGGCTTCCCCGTTCTTTCGGCCGCGGCCTTTCTGGTTGAAGGTGGTGGTGGGGGTGGGGGGGGGGGGTAGGATCAGTACCAGCTCCATCAGTAGTAACCTAAGTCTGGAGTCACTGATGAGCAGCTTCCTTCACCCGCCTAGTGAGGAGGGTAGTCACCAGCAGGACATGGAGCAGTCCCTGAACCAACAGGTGGTGGCCTACTTGGACAGCACTCTGCCACCCCAGTTAGGAGATCCGCTGGACTACTGGGCAGCCAAACTGGGTGTGTGGCCGCAACTTCCCGAGTTTGCAGTGGAGAAGCTGTCCTGCCCGGCCAGTAGTGTGGCATCAGAGCAGGTGTTCAGTGCGGCGGGGGCCATCGTTGCCCCAAGGAGAACCCGCTTGTCCACAGGAAATGTGGAACGACTGACCTTTGTCAAGATGAATCAGGCGTGGATCGGCCAGGATTTCCACACTAATGCCTTAGGCGTCAGACTACATCACCCATGATGCCTCACCCAAACTGAGAAATGAGTCTGGGTTCAAACTACCTGCCTCAGCCACTATTCTGATGCTGCCACACATCTGCTGACAGTTTCTCCATCTGCCAAAAAACATCTTTACCAGGGACTGGTATTGCCACCCACCTCCACACTGTCATTGTGCCACTGTCTGACCTCATGCTGCTGCTGCTGTGACCTACACACTGTCATTGTCCCACTCTGTGGCCTACTCCTGTTTTTGCCACCTCCAGAATGTCATTGTGCCACTCTCTTACCTCATGCTGCTGTGGCTGCTGCCATCACCTCCACACTCTGTCACTGATGTTGCCACCTGAGCCCTCAGCTTGTTTTCCAGCTGTCGCTCGCATGGCTTATCAGGCTACATTCCCCCTTCAGTTTTTTGGTCAGTTTTGCCCTCTTAAGTGCCCAGGGAATTTTATAGTGAAGCGATTCTAAGAGCGGCGGCAGTCATCTGCGTGTCATACTAAAACACAACATTGTATGAAGACCAAACCAAGCTCCCTCTGCATATTTAAGCATGGCACAACATTCTGCAGCCTGGAAATAGCTGTTTTTTAATGTGATTTGTGCTGAAGTAATTCGGAACGAAGTTATTTTTTGCCGAGAAATTCGGCGAAGTGAACGAAACGAATTTCGGGAAATTCGCCCATCTCTAGAGATGAGGTTTATTTGTATGAGAGTTATGCAATTTTCTAATACTTTATGTATCAATTCCTCATAGTTTCCACTGTTCAGTAGGCACTTTACTTCATAGGTGGGGAACCACTTTTTTTCTTTTAAATTGTGGCTTTCACAGATGCAACTTTTTTTTTTTTTATTTATATAGATTAGACATTTTTTATATGGTTTTTAGAATCTTATAGGGAGTCTAAGATACTTGACCATGTGATCACTTCAATGTACTGCCAAACCTCTATGGTGCAGTATACTGTGAAATTATCCATGGCATTAAGTGATACTGTATCCTTATCACAGATCTTGGGACATTCTTTAGGCCCTCAATTGCCATGACAAATGGCCCCCCACGATTGTGCTGCAGGCTTAGCCAATTGGGGGAAGTTGCCTTGATCCCACCTAATGAATAAGATGCCAAGGTCGCAATTATCACCACTCCAGTCCTGGCTATTTAACCACAGATGTGATCTCTGATCCTGAACACTGATGACGGATGTTGGCATTAATTAACAGCTGGCACTTGCAGAGTATGGATGGGACTTGGCACCTGAGCTCACTCCAGATTACTCCACAACCCATGATGTGGTATTACTGTATGACACAGCATAGGGTAAATTAACAGGCCATTTGCACTTAATGCCAAAGTTAAATCGCAATAGTCTGCTGTGCTTGACCTATACTCTAGGAACATTCCTGGAGCAGATGCCAAATGGAAACTGCAAATTGAGTGTGATTATACCGAACATGTATTAGTGGGATTCTTCATACAAAGCTGGTATCCAATTCACTGCCGTTTACAAAATGGTAAAGGGCAGTGAATTCTCAAAGTAAAACAAACTGCAATAATCCCAGAAGACTCCAAACATTTGAGCACCACAGATTCTGATTAATTGTATTTTATATTAACTCGCTCAATCTCCAGGACTTGTTGTTATATCCAATGTATGACTGATCTCCCCTCCTGTCTATACTGGGATAACACATCCCCACCCTCCAATACAGCTCAAAGCACAGCTGCCTGGCCGGCTAATCCAGACAGATCCTGACTGTATCACTAGAGATAATATAAGGTAACAAATCTCTTTACGGTCATGTATCCATGAATACTGATTTATTATACCTCCACAAACTCCAGGACTTATGTCCAATGTAAGACTGGTCTCCCCTCCTGTCTATACCGGGATAACACATCCCAACCCTCCAAGTCTCTGATCTCCTGCTCTCCACATCCCAGTAATGTCGCCCTGAGGAGAATCCCTACCTGCTCATCACCTGATATTGGAATCTCTGCTGTTTCTGGACAATTCTGGCTTCCATGTGTTCTGTTTGCAGTTTTCAGGTCATCAGATATAAGGATAATGACCAGCTGTATCTAAAGCCAATGTCTGCAGGACTCTCTACATACATACTGGTTATTACAGTTTATGGGTCTGAGACCCAAACCACATACAGATCTACATCATGGGGCAGTTTATCATGTCCCCCTGTGTCCACATCACTAGTGATGAGCGACCCATAAAATGTTTGCATCAAACAGTGGTGTGAGGTTCGATTTGAACCCCAGAAGATGTTGGGATTAATTTTTATACCTATACAGGTGAGAAGCTGTAATTACCATCCAGAAGAGTAAACTGGATGCGTGGAACAACTTGAAGAAAATTTGGCTTTAAGTGACAGAAAAAAATTGAGGCTAAGATACTTTCTTTCAATGGCTAACTGAAAAGATGAGGACAACATGCAAGCAGGGGTGCAGCTATAGGAGGTGCAGCAGTAGAAGCTGCTACAGGGCCTTGCAAACTGAGGGGGCCATAAGCCCCTCTGACACAAGACACCGGTATTGGAAATGGCACATAGTAACTGGCAGGAGCCCCCTTTCACTTTTTGCACCAGGGCCCAAGAACTTGAACTTGCGCCTCTGCAGGCTGGACTAGATTAGATGGCAGTACCATCGATGGCAGTAAGAACATGCCAACGGGAAACATCTAGGTTCAGGATAACAAGACTTAGTACATTTGGTGGTAGTACAGGTGGAGGCATTTAAAAAAATAAAGATTTGGAAGGCTACAAGGAGGCGGCATAAGAGCTGTATGCAGTGCACATCAAGGTCATACAGGTGTATATTTCAAAATAAGACTTGTATTCTACTGCTGCCAACAGCTAGATTTACAATTTTTGTAGAAGCAGCAGGCACAGGAACTAGACATGATGTGATGTAGTTTTAAATGTGTATTTCATATTGTCAAGAAGGGCTAAAGTTTACTAATCAGTGACCTTGGCAACTGGGGCAACAAAATGGTCAGATCCATGCTTGTTGAGAAATTATAAAAATGAATCCATCCACATTCTCAGGTGAAAGACATAAGTTTGTCAGTTATCACCCCGCTAGCTGTGCTGAATGTATGTTTCAAGATCACTCTGGCTGCTGGGCAGGATACAACTTCTATGATGTGTAAAGCAAGCTCAGGCCGTTCATCCAGTTTGGACACCCAGAAGTTGAATGGGTCCAGAAACATTGTTGAGCTGCAGGTAGTCATGGACCATGGTCTTAAGGCAGTCTGTGTCTAAATGCTGCCCTGCCTTGAAGGCATTGGTGAGGTGGTAAAAATCAAATCCCAAATGTCACCCAGTAGGGTTTTGCCACACTGCCTGATGCGGATACTTGCCATTCTATTGCTTCCACGTTGCTAACTTTCTTTTGTCCTGCCTCTTTATTCATGACACCACTTATTGATTTGGTTTGTCTCTGAATTTCTGCTCTAAAACTTTGAATCTGCTACTTTAAGACTACCTTTTTTTTTTTTTGTTACTAAAATGTATTGGTAGTCAAGGGATTTATGCACCAATTATTTGGGTGCAGATTTTTCAAACTTGTATGGTTATTCAATAGAACTTGACTGCTCACTTCCAAGGAATCAAGGTGGGGGTACTTTTTACCTGTGACTTATACAGTACAAAACTAAACTAAACATAGTTGTCTATGGAGGTTTTTAATGTTTTTATATTATCACTGTAGCAGAATAGTAATCCAGTACCATCCATGATAAATGAATAGCACTCTGATTGGGTGACAAAGGACCCTACTCCATCTAATAAATGCCACTGTTGACTTGGATGTAGTGATCATTGCAAGTGGTTAAATAGGTAGGATTGGCGTTGCCTCTGATCCTGAACACTGATGGTTGATGTCAGGAGCAATTAATAGCTGGAACTATACAATTGATTAGGTTATCTGTGGTGCTCGAATGTTTGATGATTAACCCACTTAGATTCTCTTCCCTGTGTCATTAAAAGTCTCTGAGCAAATCTTAGAACTAAGCTTATCCCTTGGCTGCAGATTGTTAACCAGGTATTTACATGATCGCCATATGGACTATACACACCTAGACCTAAAGCTGCATGAAGGGGCTTGGTGTAGGTGTGTAAGTGTTTGGGGTCACATAGCTGAAAGCACAGCCACCTGACTGCCTAATCCAGACAGATCCTGACTCTATCCCTGGAGATATGAGGTAACCAAATCCCTTTATGGTCATGTATCACTGAACACTACATCTCCTCTAACCCCAGGACTTATGTCCAATGTATATCTGATCTCCCCTCCTGTCTATACTGGGATAACACATCCCTACCCTCCGATCCCCTGATCTCCTGCTCTCCGCATCCCAGTAATGTTGGCCTGAGGAGAATCCCCTGTTGCTCATCACTTGATGATAATCCTTGAATGTCTGCCGTTTCTGGACGATTCTGGTTTTTGTCCTGGTTGCAGTTTCCAGGTCATCGGATATAAGGATAATTATCAGCTTTATCTATAGCCAACAATGTCTGCAGGACCCTCAACATACATCCCGATTCTTATACTGGTTATTATATCCTGTAAGGTTTTAATGGGTCTGAGATCCCAGCCACATGCAGATCTACATCATGGGGCCATTAGGTCCCCTTGTGTGAAGCAGCAAGATGTGTCAAGTTATCTAAGGTCGCAGCGGCTCTGGTAACATTGGGACCAGATGGGCCCAAGCTACGTTGCAGTAATAAACCCAGGGTTGCTGCTCTGTATCGGATACCAGTTTCCCATTTCTCTCTAGCCGTTGGTCTTACAAATGAATGACAGCTGCGCGGCAGTGGGTACACATTAGTGACTTGACAACATTGAGCCCCCTGTAGTCCACATAGAATGGGGTGGTCTCCATCCTGTTTGGGATGGACTATGGCCAAGGCCCAGGCGTTATTTGATGTCTGGATTACACCCCCCTCCCCACATTGGTGAACTCCTGGAAGGAGTGGAGAGTGGCCCACAGCTGGGACTGTTGGTCCTTCAGTAGCTGTTTGAAAATCTCCATCTTCTATAGATCCATCTGCCTTAACCAGGACAAGCATATCCTGGAGGGTCTCCATCTCTCCTTCCTCTGGCAGGTTACATATTGGAAGGGCACATGTCTCCTACTCATGATATGCCGTCATGTTCAGGTGGTCCTTTGTGACCAGGTACGTTATGGCATTGAGTCGCTGGTGATGTGAAGAGTATGAAACTTATGATTATTGACCGTGTCCAACCTCCCGTTCGTGGAGGGAATTGGGATCGCTTATTACTACAAAGGGAGACGGAGTGGATATTTAGACTAAAAACAACCACTCCACATGGCCTGGACAAATGTGTGGACTTTTGTTGTTTTAGCTGAACATCTGGTTTTCGTTGGGACTTCTAGCCATTGAATGATGTGCTTGTATTCTATCTGCTAGTTGGTCAGTATTTAGGAGATTTATAGATAATTTGTATTAAAAGGTTAGATCGCTGCTATATAAACCTGTCGTTTTTTTACAGAACTGTACCCATTGAGGTTCTCTGGGTGATTCAAACGCGGTTTTGTGTACACATGTTGCCAGGATATGGGTTTGCTGCTTCTCTCAACTACTTTCTGTGATGCGAACCTATGACCGGAAGCAAGCGTTTGCTTAAAGCACGGCTCGTGGGATGCCAGAGTGCACGCATTTGACTCTACTGGATTTATCATATATTGAAAATTACCTGAACATTTGTTTTGATAGCACTTAGTTGAATTGCACATTGAGTGTATATCATACTTACACTTGCTAGGTGGGGTATGCTACATCCTGTGACCTGGTCAGTGTAATTAAGTGAGGAACATCATACTCACTTATCAACTGGGAAATATCATTCTTAAGTTGAACTACTATTTACACTATTGGGATATCTTTGTGTACTGCCTATGTTTGATGTTTGGGCAATCTCTTCATTTTGTGTTTAACTTCCCTAACCGGTTCCCTGAGGAGATGACAAGTGACATTTAATATATTTTTTAATATCTTTCTTTCTCTGGTGTAGGGGGGAGTTTTTGGTAGGGACAGGTTCCAGACGGGGACGTCCTTATAGGGACGACTGCCCTGTGCTTAGGCCTAGGGTTTCTTTTAGGTCAAGTAGGGTTTTTCAGGGCCCTTTCTGTCTCTACTCTGTCCCTACTTTTTACTGTAAAGAAAAAAAAAAAAGGGCGCTCCTAGTGTAGATCGTATGGAATAAGTTTATCCGTTGGTCAGTATCCCACTAACCTGATTTTGTTGTGCAATGGTGGAGGCGCAACTCTCCCAGCGCATGTAAATTAATCAGTCACAGCAGCCCCCTCTTCCTTGGCTCCAAGCATTGCTGAATGATAGGAAGATATCAGTGATATATTATAAAACACAACTAAATTAGTGTGCTGCAATACGGCTGAAATCTATCCCAAAATAAGCTGTGTGAACATCACCTAAGGGGTACACTAATAAATGTAGCGATCTATATTATAAAAGTTGCCTTGCTCCCACCTAATGACTAAGATGCCAAGGTCGCAATGATCACCACATCTGCATGATTAAACAGCCAGGACTGGAGTGATCTCTGATCCTGCACACTGATGACTGATGTCGGCAGTAATTAACAGCTGGCACTAGCAGAGGATGGATGGGACTTGGCACCTGAGCTCACTCCAGATTACCCTATGCTGTCATACAGTATTACCACGTCATGTGTTGTGGAGTAAATTAATAGGCCATTTGCATTTAATGCTAAAGCTAAATAGCAATCTCTTCTCGGCCTCTTGGCTAAGACCAAGTGTAGTATCTGTTCTTATCGGGCCCCCTGGCGCCTGTGGCAGAGCTGCTATGGGGGTCTGTCCGAACAGAGAACCACACTGGGGGGCAGGAAGGGGGTGTACGCGGCTTTGCTTGAGATAGCAGCCGTAGGTTCCCCCCCCCAGGATCGAAGCTAGGATGGCTTGAGGGGGACTATGAAGCCCTAAGTGTGATGTGCCCCAGGAATGACGAACCTGGGGTGCCCTAACTCACTAGGTGTAGGGTGCCCACATGAGTGAAGGCACATATGCACGGCACTTTAACTTTTACTGTCCCTGAAAGCACACGTCCTTATTCCCCGGCCTTCTGCCTAGGAAATAGGGAAATTTTTATAATTTCCGGCCGGATGTCCGGGCAGTATTTCACTGCACACATTCACTTATTTATTTTTCATGTCACGTGTGTTTTGAGTCACTTTTTGTGTTGGATTTTGGGATGCGGTACCTTTCTGGGACCCTCCTGAGGTCTAGGGGGAGAATGTGTGGCCATCTGGTTCCTTTCTCCCCTGCAAACCCTGGCACTCTTCGGAGTTGGCCACCTGGTGAGCACTTGGTCGAAGTTTGGTGTGGCAGACCATTCTGACGCCAAGTGCGAACTTGTGGGTTCGAGCTGCCTCGGCAGTAGGACCATTTGTGCGACCTCATGCAGATGCCTTCTGGCTCGGTGGGGGAGCATTTAGTTCTCTTCCTGCTTCGGCAGGGGAGAATACGTATCGTGTATTCCTGTGCAGGTGCCTTCTGGCCCGGCAGGGATACTCTTACCGTTCGAGGTATATGGGGGGCCCATTACTTTTAAGTATGGGTCTGCGATAGACCGTATCCTGATGCACTGTTTTTGTGTGGCACTTGTGTTGCACTTTTTTTTGTGCATTTTGGTGTTAGTTGCACGTTCTTAGGGCTTAAATTTAAAAAAGTCTGCTGTGCTTGACCTATACTCTAGGACCATTCCTGGAGCAGATACCAAATGGAAACTGCAAATTGAGTGTGATTATACCGAACATATAGTCATTCCAGAGGACTCCGAACATTTGAGCGCCACAGATTCTGATCAATTGTATTTTATATGAACTCACTCAGTTAGAATAAGCTTTGTTCTAAGAAATTTTCCCAGACACATTCCCTTGCCTGCAATATTCCATCACTGGAGATATTGCAAGGTAACCAAATCTGTTTACTGTCATGTATTACTGAGTACTTAACACATCTCCTCAATCTCCAGGACTTTTTTTTATATCCAGTGTACAACTGATCTCCCCTCCTGTCTATACTAGATAACACATCCCCACCCTCCAATACAGCTCAAAGCACAGCCGCATGGCTGACCTAATCCAGACCTATTCTAACTCTATCACTGGAGATATTATGAGGTAACCAAATCTCTTTACTGTCATGTATCACTGAATACTGATTATTGTACCACCACAAACTCCAGGACTTGTCTGATCTCACCTCCTGTCTATACTGGGATAACGCATCCCCCTCCTGCTCATCACCTGATAATCCTTGAATCTCTGCTGTTTCTGGATGATTCTGGTTTCTTTGTGTCCTGTTTGCAGTTTTCTGGTAATTTGCATATAATTACCAGCTGTATCTATAGCCAATGTCTGCAGGACCCTCCACATACATCCCGATTCTTATACTGGTTATGGGTCTGAGATCCCAGCCACATTCAGATCCTCTACATCATAGGGCAGTTTATCATCCTCATCACTAGTGATGAGCAAACCGTAAAATGTTTGCTTCAAACAGTAGTGGTGTGAGGCTCGATTCGAACCCCAGAAGATGTTGAGATTGTTATACCTATACAGGTGAGAAGCTGTAACTACCATTCATAACAGAGCCAAATTTTCTTCAAGTTCCACATATCCAGATTAGAGTGACCCAAAAAAATTGAGACTAAAATACTTCATTCCTTTCAATAGCTAACTGAAAAGATGAGGATAGCTTGCAAGCAGGCGCATAGCTATAGGAGGTGCAGTACCAAAAGCCCCTTTGACACAAGATACCAGTATTGGAAATGGTAACTGGCAGGAGTCCCATTTCACTTTTTGCACCAGGGCCCAAGAACTTTAACTTGCGTCTCTGCAGGCTGGACTAGATTGGACAGCAGTACCATTGGTGGCAGTGAGAACATGCCAGTGGAGAACATGTGGAGGTTCTTAAAAAATAAAGATTTGGAGGGCTGCTAGGAGTAAGGTGTATGCAGTGCACATCAAGGTCATACAGGTGTATATTTCAAAATAAATTCAGCTGTAAGACTTGTAAATCTAGCTTTTGGCATCAGTAGAATACAATTTGTAGAAGCAGCAGAGGAACTACAGACATGATGTAGTGTAGTTTAAAATGTGTTTCACATTGTCAAGAAGTGCAACAGTTTACTAGTCCGTGACATCGGCAACTGGGGCAAAAAAAGGTCAGATCCATGCTTGATTCATTTTTATAAATGTCAAACAATACCCATGGTCAGGGGAAAGATGGATACGTTTGTCAGTGATCACCCCTCCAGCTTTGCTGTATATGTTTATCCCGAGATGACACTGGCTGCTGGGCAGGATAAACCTTTTTATGGTCGAGCAAGCTCAGGCCATTCATCTAGCTTGGACATCCAGAAGTTGGATGGGTCCAGACTAGGTCCAAAAACTTCAATGTTGACCCAGAGGTAGTCATGGACCATGGTCTTAAGGTGGTCTCTGTCTGAATGCTGCTCTGTCTTGCAGGCATTGGTGAGGTGGTAAAAATTGATTGTCAAATGTCACCCAGTAGGGTTCTGCATGTGTTCCACCGTGACGTTGTGAAGACACAAGTTGTCTCGGTCAGTGAGCACGGTCTCAAAATCCTGCATTCTACTGTCAATTTCTGTGGAAGGAAATTGCTTACTTGTCTTGTAACGTGGATCAAGGAGGGTGGCCACCCAATTGCTGTTCATTTTTTTTTTTTTTATTTCCTTGATGCGTGGATCATGTTGTAGGTGATGAGGCATTCATATGAGAGGCTGCTGGGATCTCCCAAGCCTCAGGGTTGAGGGCACTAATGGGATCTTCCTCCTCGTTCTGTAATCTGTGCCAACCTCTTACCAGTGAAGGGTAATCGGCACCGGTGGTGTCCACCCCTTCCTCATCATGACGGTCACCAGAGCCCGGCTAGCCTCATGTGCTCTGAACTGAATTGCTATCCTGCACCCGCCCTAGACCTACAAACACTGCCTAAAGGCCTATACAATTGCAAAACAGTCTGGCCTATATCCTCTGAGTAAGGCTCTGTGTCCGCCTCCTCCATCACTGCTGGGACATGCTGCTGCAGAGTGCCTAATGCTTGTTCCAGTGAAAATCTAACCACAACGGTCATGCTGACAAGGACATCCTAACTGACCATTTTGGTGGCCTCATCAAAACTGCCAAGGATGGTGCAGAGATCCTTCACCTGTCTCCACTGTCTATGGATCAACACCACAAGGTCTGCACCACTGCTAGTCAGGCCATGCAACATTTCATACTGCATAATACTGCTGCCACAATTGCTGGAGCATGTGGAGGGTGGAATTTGTGTGTTGCCACATCACATAAGACGGTTGACAGGGAGGCCCAGATCATGCTGCCAGTCATGCCGAAACAGGGTACAAACGCCAGAATTGTGAGCTAAGACTTGAGCCTTCCTCAGACAGTCCAGACTCGGGTAGCGCTTGAGGAATTTCTGTACAGCCAGGTTCATGACATGTACCAGGCAAGTGATGTACGTAAGTCTACCGATCTTAAGGGCAGCAAGGAGATTGCTCACGTTGTCGTACACACCTTGCCTGGCACCAGGTTCTTAGCACCCAGCCACTGGTCGGTCTGAGTGTGCAGAGCTGTCATGGTCTCCAAGACAAATAAATTTGAGAACAGCCTGGCTTCTCTTGGCACGTGATGCGACCGGTCTAGGTTGGGGATCTGGACTCTGCACCATCTCAGTGTTGAAGAATGTCGGCCGAGACCCATCACCAGAGATGCTGTCAACCACCATACTCACCCAGTGAGCAGTCGGTGAGACGTAACGCCTTTGACCGTGCTTACTAGTCCATGTGTCTGTAGTGAGATGGACTTCGGTGGACACAGATGCAGCCAACACGCTGGAGGTCTTTTCTGCAATGTGGTGGGCCAGGGCAGGGACAGCTTTTCTGCCAGAACCAAAAGCAACACTAAATTGTATGTCTATGATGGACGCTACTGCGGCACTTTTCTATGCTGGCCGCCCACTGCCCGTTATCAGGAACATGATATGCCTCCAATGGCATTGGGGGCTGAAGGAGGATCCTCCTCTTACACACTACCACAAGTCACCTCATCCTGTTACAATATCTATTTTTTTTTTTTTTTTTTTTTTACTCCTACATAACTGGCCCCTCCACCTCCTACTGCTGGCAACTACATCCTATATCAGCCATTATAATTTTTTGGAGGGGATGAGGGTTTGGTACATAATTTGGTTTTTAACTTTTTAATTTTTAAAAAAAAAAAAAAAAAAAAACTTTTCAAATGTTAACTGAAAAAGCAAAATAAAAATTAAAGTGAAACGAGCACCAGTTTTTTTGTTTTTTTTTTTTTACAGCAAAATTGTAATAGAGGCACAATACTGACAAAACCAGGGGGGAAATTCTACCCAAATAAAATGGGGGGGGTGGATAGTTTTCATCAGGAAATTTAGAGAATTCTTCCATCTTCTGAATAAACTGGAGCCAAGAGGGGATACACAGGTCTGGGTCAAAGCTCCTGGGTTGGACTAATCTTAGAGATGGGCGGCAAGATCATGTGGCACCTGGAGCTCACAATTCCAGAGATGGTAGATTTTACCAAACTGGAATTGGAGGTGCAGGGATACAAAACTCTTTCCTTTTGTGAGAAATCTGTGAAGGAATATTCAGTTAAAATTCCTTTTGTTTGACTATAATCATAAATATGACACCCCACTTACCACAATGTGATGAGCAGTTGTCCTGTTGGTGTGACCAGTCTTCTCAGGTTGGTGTCTTGAAGGTCAAAGGCCTCCAGGGTCATCCTTGTAAAATTAAGGAATTTCTCTGTGAAGCTGGTGAAAATAGTTAATAGATTTCTGCTCGATTAGCTTTCTTTTTCCAGCTTCCTGAGATGAGAAATCTCCACTTAAGGTTGACCAATATGGCCACGTTCTTCACTCACTGTTTAAGGAATGAGCCCAATACTGGCAGGATAAGTCTTTCCTAAAAAAATAAAAAATAAAATAATATCATTAAAATGTTAACATAAGGTTTACTTATACATTCAAATAAACACTATTTTTCTAACCATTAGGCCAACTTTTTTGAAGCAAAATTGAAGAGAAAAGTGGGGGTGCGTTCTATTGTCTGACTATAGTAGCTCAGGCTGGCAGTAGAAGATAGTCACTTTGTGTGAATGGGTTAAATCCCGTTACAGGTTTCCAGCAGCATCTAGCCACTCCAGCCTCCTGCCTGCCTTAGCTGCAACAAGGTGGAAGGGATGGACTCACACGCTGAGCCCGCTCCATTTTCAAGGGATGTTCATTACCACCAACAACCACCACTACCAGCAGGGAATGATTCCCTGCTAAGTTTAGAGGCTGCAGTGTATATCTGAATGAGGAATGGTGCTACGCAACATTCCTCCCTTCAATTACTTTCCCTATTTCCCCAAATTTAATGGTCAGGAAGCCTTGTGCAAGCTTCCATGTACATTTATTACACATAGCCAATGTGTAATGGATAATCAGGGAAAACCCTATATACAGCAGTACAATAGTACTGCCATATAGGACAAGGGATCATACACAATAGTGGTTATCTAGCCTAGGTTTTTGACATTTAAGAAAATGGTGATATCAATTATGTTTTTTTTTTTTAAAAGCCTGATCTATTAAAATATAATTTATCCCTTACTCTGACAAAAAAAACAAATTTGGTCATTTCGGTCGACATGCATGAAATTTGGCGGGTCCTAAATCGGGCGCATTCTGGCGCTAGGGCTACAGTTTTGGCTCAGATAAACCACTTTCAAAGTGGTATACCTGTTCCAGCTGTAATGTGCTGAAACATAGATATGTCTAAAATCGCACACTAATAGCTGCCAGCAGGTATCCAGACTTCTACCACAGTGTAGCTGCTGTGTATCCATAAAGGGTAATATTGTAAATGTAGCTACATGGGGCCTTATGTATTAGCACTAGCAGCAAGACTCTGGTTGCTATGGTAAATAATCAGAGCAGCAATATCAATTAACCCCTTAATGACCTAGGAGGTATGCAAATGTTCTGAGGATCTCACTAACTCTAAAGCAGAGTTAGTGCGATTGGCGCGGTATGATAGCTGTATATTACAGCATGTGCTGACAGTACGGAAGGCATAGAATGCCTTCCGGGTTGTCTGTCACGATGCCCAGCCGTGTCCTTGTCATAGGAACCAGTTGTCATAGGAACTAGTACATAGCAACAAGCTGTGTAGTGATTCATATTGAATGAGAGATCTAAAGATCACTCATTCAAATCCCCTATGGGGAAAAGTAAAAAAAAATTAAAAAGTAAAAAATGTGAAAAATAAGAAACACAAAACATAAACATGTACACCGTCCTTTTCCCCTTTACAAATGCCAATCGCCCCAAAAAAGATAAAAAATAAAGTACCCATATTATCGCTACATGCGTAACGACCTGCCCTATAAATGTCATGTTAATTTACTCGTACGGTGAACGCCGTGTAAAAAAAAAAAAAATCACAGAATTAAGATTTTTGTTCATCCCGCAGCACATGAAATGTATTAAAGTGATCAAAAATGCCTATAAACACCAACACTGTGCCAATTAAAACATCCGTTCATCCCGCAAAAAAAGTCCTTACACAGCTCTGTATACGGAAAAATAAAGTTATGGCTCTCAGAAGATATCCATGCATAAATCTTTTACACACTAAAAACACTAAGTGCTTCAACATAAACTATATAAATTGGGAATCGCTGTAATCGTATCGACCCAACGAGTAAAGCTAACTTATCACACATACTGCCCGGTGAGCGCTGTTAAAAATAAAAATAAACACTGCCATGATTGAGGTATTTTCTTCACCCTGCTTTCCAAAAAAATGGATTTAAAACTGATCAGTCTTGTCCCCCCAAAAATACCAATAAAAATGTCAACTCATCCTGCAAAAAACAAGCCTGTACACAGAAATAAAAAAGCTTTGGCTCTCAGACTATGGCGATGCAAAAGTGTGTTTTACTGGTTTTTTTTTTTTGGTTTTTTTTACTGCTTTTATTCAAAGTGGGTATCGCTGTAATCGTATCGACCTGCTGAGTAAAGCTAGCATGTCATAACGCAGAGTGACCGCTATAAAAAATAAAACACTACCAGGATTGATATATTTTGTTCAAAACGCCTCACAAACCTTAATAAAAAGTGAACAAAGCGTTGTATGCACCCCATAATGGTACCAATAAAAGCATCAATTCACCCTGCAAAAAACAAGTCCCTACAGAGCTCTGCACACAGCAAAATAAAAACGCTATGGCTGTCAGAATAGGACAACAAACGCATTTTTTATAGACCTATTTCTATCATGTATAAGTAATAAAACATAAACTATATAAAATCTATATCATTTTAATCGTACTGATCCCCATAGTAAAGTTATCACGTCATTTACACTGCACAGTGAATGCTGTAAAATTGAAACCCCCCCCCCCCCCAAAAAATAACAGAACTACATTTTTTTTTTTCCCCCCCCCCCCACATTTTCATGGCCCAATGCTAAAAAAAAACTATGGAATACCTGTGCGCCCAAAATGCATACTACAAGCCTATGAGATCCATGAGGGGTGTTGAATCTAAAATGGGGCGATTTCTGGAAGATTTCACCTGTTCTGGTTCTATGGGGGCTTTGCAAGTGCAACATGGCCCCACCAAAATCTGCGCTCCAAATAGCACTCCCTCCCCTATACGCCCTGCCATTTGCCCAAACAGCAGTTTACACCCACATGTAGTGTAGTGCCAAACTTGGATGAAATTGCGTAACAAATTTAGGTGAGTTTCTCTCCCCCCTCCCCCCCAGGATTCCTTGTATATATGAAAAATTGTAAGCTAAAATTGCTTATTGTTGGAAAAAATTCACAATTTTTTTTTTCTTAGCATTAGGCTGTAAAAATTTAATCACCTGTTGATTGGATATACTCTCTGCACCCCTTGAGATATTCCTTGAGTGGTGTAGTTCCCTAACATTGGGTATTTTTAGGTGAGTTAAGTTTTAGCACCTTAGGGTGTCATCAATACATAAATTTAGCCTAAATAAAATAGTATTGAAAATGAGACCCCAGAGTCCAGTAGGTGCTCCTTCTACACTGAGGCTTGTGGTTGAGCCAAATAGTGCACTAGGGCCACATATGGGATATCTCTAAAAACGGCAGACCTGGGGGAATTGATATTTAATTGCATTTACCTGGTCACATTTACCGTATTGCAGTAAATAGATAAATATTGAAAATCTGCAAAAAAGTTAAACTTCACCTACTTCGCTTTAATTTCTGTGAGATACCTAAAGGGTTAACAAACTTCCTAAATGCTGTTGTAAATACCTTAAGTGGTCTAGTTTCTTAGATGGAGAGATTTATGGGAGTACCTAACATGCAGGCCCCTCAAAGCCATGTCTGAACTGGAGTGGTCTCTAAAAAATGTATATTGCAAATTTTCTTAAATGTGAGAAATTACTAATTTTATAAGCCCCCAAATGTCGTAAAAAAAAAGATGCCAAACTATAGTGGACATATGGTAGATACTAGCTATAAACTATTTTGTGGTGAATAATTATCTGTCTTGCACGCAGATATTTTGGAGCTTTCTAAATGACAAATTTTTCAAAATTTTCACAATTTTGATATTTTTCACAAACAAGGATTGTGTAGTCCAAAATGTCTTACTATCTTAAAGCACAATGTGTCACAAGAAAATAATCTCTGAAATACATGGGTAAGTGTTTAAAGTTATTCTCACATAAAGCTACAGATGCCAGATTTCAAAAACAGGGCTGTCAGTAAGGCCAAAACTGGCTGGGTCCTTAAGTGGTTAATATAATGCTCTGGAAAAATTTAAGCTGAGCTCTGATTGGTTGCTATGGGTTCTGGTTGGTTGCTATGGCCAACAGTCAGTCTTACTGCTAGACAGTTTTCATACAAGAGGCCCATTGTGACTTCTGTCTACAGGTTTTGTTTATGGGATAGAAAAGCAAAGTGTTCTTCACTAATGTCCCACAAAGAAATCGTGCACGACCAAAAACAAAGTAAATGTAGTCACAATCTACTATCTAACCAACTATCCCCTATGGATCTGTAGCAGAAACAATGCATTGTGGGTCTTGTGTATGAAAACTGTCTAGCAGTAAGACTGTCTTTGTTGCCCATAGCAACCAATCGGAGACCAGCTTTCATTTCATATAGAGATCTGAGAAAATGAAAGCAGAGCTCTGGTTACTATTGGCAACAAAGACAGCCTTAGTGCTCGACAGTTTTCATAATACGGCCTTCTATGTCTAGATATCCGCTAGCAGATATTCAGACAATCTTAATCCTCTCACATTAATAAATTTTAAGGTGTTATGATTTTTAGAGATGAATGTTAATAATTTGTTTTAGAAAACGTTGTGGAATTTTCTAATCCATTTTACATATCAATGCCTCATTGCTTTTGCTGTTCAATAGAAACTTCATTGCTTTCTTCAAAGGGTTAAAGGTGGGTACCCCTATTTTAATGTGTAGGACAGAGGAGACTGTTTAATTTTATATAATATAGGCAGAACTGCTTACTGTTCACATTAATGCTTTATAATAAACTCTTAGCAACTTTAAGGCTATGTTCACACGATGTACTGCGGCGCGTACAGTACATTGTGTGTTTTGGGAGTCGTGAGGGGAGGGTGGCAACCTGCCGACCCCATAGATATGCTTACGCGCCGTGAATAAATGAGATGTCACTTAAGTCCCTGCGCGTACAATACGATATTGTATGAGCGAGAAGAGGCATAATCCATAGTTCTCTAGGGGGAGCTATGGATTACCGTAATTAAGGCACACATATCACCGCATATAAAGCGCAAATATGTGGCAATGCGCCCCGCAATTACGCCATACCGTAAGGGTATGTTCACACCACTTATTTCGCCGCACATTTGCGCTTTATATACGGCGAAAGGCGCGCCGCAATTATGGTAGTTCATAGCTCTCATAGGGAACTATGAATTACATTGTCTCCCTGGGCATACAATATGATCGTATCGTATGCCCGGGGAGAGAAGTGACATGTCAATTGTTTGCCGCTGACAATGCATGTAAATGGAGCAGGTATTGATTATTGTACCTTCTTAAAATCCAGGACTTATTATTTCCAATGTACCAATGATGTCCACTCCTGTCTACACTGAGATGACACATCCCCCACACTCCAATCGCCTGATCTACTGATCTCCACATCCCAGTAATGTCGTCCGGAAGAGAATTTCCTCTTGTTTGCTGCTGTTTTTGAAGAATCTGGTTTTCCTGTGTCCTGGTTTCAGTTTAAGTCAGATATAAGGTCATTTCCAGTCATGTTCACATCCAGTAATAGGTCTTCAGGACCTTCCTTTTAGGTTCTGCGTGTTGTGGATAATGCATTATTTAATGTTTTTAAGGAGTCTGAAATCCCAGCCAAATCTACATCATGGGACTGTATATTATGTTCCCATGTGTCATCACCCCCCCCCCCCCTTCCTCAGGATCACACAAGTCACCTGTCTGGATCCTGTAAGACAGTCAGTGGATCCGTCATGTTACACATCTCCTCAATGTCTCATCTTCCTGGACAATGGAGGATGAGCGTAATATTACCTTTTCCCTTCTAGAGATCTCATTAAGGACCCTCTCTACCAGACTATCTGGCAGTTTCCTGACTTTAGAGAGGGCATTGAATCCCCTGGCTTCTCGAGCTTGAGCTCTCTTCCTATGATGCTCCAGACATCGGATTCTTTTAGTCACCTTTCACTTTGTGATCAGTATCTGGAGAACATTTCTCGGTTTCTCCTTCTCAGAGGCCTCATCCAGCATCTCCACCCGGTGTCCTCTGATCTCCGGCCAAACTGCAGGACATACAGATACAAGCAGCGTCCTCAGTGCAGTAATACTTCAAGAGCTCCTTATGGACAGAACATTTCCTGTTCTCCAGGGAAGTGCTGGGTTTAAATAACACGTTCTGCTGTGTTTCTGTGAGCTCTCAGGTGCTTATCACACAGAGAAGCCTCACAGTGTAAAAAGGATTTTACAGCAGGTACAGGAGAGTCCACACAGTAAGTGCAGCAGATCCCAGTGATCTCCTCTTGATTTGGCTGAGAAACCAGGAAACCTTCTGCTACATTATGTAGATTTATGTTCCTCATCAGTGCTGGGTGCACCTCAAACTCTGCTCTGCTTACTGGACAAGAATAAAATCCAGACGCTTCCTGTGTATCCAATGCACGATTAATACAGAGACTGCAGAAATTGTGTCCATCTCGGCATCACAGGAGCCTTAAAAATGGATAGACGGAGCAGAGCAGCTCGTATCTCAAATCAGTAGATGCCATGTCTGAGTGGGGAAAAAAGAGGAAATGAAATTGACTGTCTAACAGAAAAAGTTGTAGTCACAATAATTCACTTGAATGGGTTTTGCCACTATCTCATTTCATACCTCCTGCATCGAGCTCTTTGTGCTCAGAAGGGGGTGTGTTTGATTTGTTTGAATTGCATATCATGAGACCCAGCAGGATGAGATCACCATGCCTTTCCTCTCTATGTATGGAGCTGTGAGTCACTAAAATGTAGCTCAGTGGCAAATGTTTTGCCTCACAGCACAAGGCTCCTAGGTTTAAATCCCTGCAGGAACCAAACCTGTGGATTTTTTTTTTTTCTCAATGCACATACCTCCACTGAGGTTTTGTTTTATTTGCACTATTTAACTAATTACTAAGGAGGACAGGAGTAGAATGACAGCACCTGGGGTTTGAACACTCAGTAGCTGCCTGAGAGGAGGTGATGTCTGAGCATGTGCGACCAGGACTGAAGAGCTTTCAACCCTGGGCCCTTTAACCCCTGGAAAGGAGTTGTGAAAAGGGGGATCACAAAAGGAGCGGGTTTAAAAGAAAGATGGTAATTTTTAATAATGAGGGGATGAAAATTTTTATTAAATTTTGGGGCAAGTTTCCCCACATAAATTTTTTTACTTTTTTGGAAAACCCCCTTTTAAATCCCTTTAAAAAAGTTGACAATGAAAAAAAAAGAAATTGTATGTACCTTCCATTGGGGCCAGAGGGGGTCTATAAAGAAAGACGCAAAAAAAAAAGGGGCAAATTTTTTTTCTAGTTTTTCCCCCCCGGAAAAATTGCTGCCCCGGGAACCCCCAGGGAATGCCCTTCATTTATTTTTTGTTGGGGGTGGGGGGCCCAGGAGCCCTGACACATTTGTTTGGATAAAAACCAAAGTAGAGAGGGGGAAAATCAAAAAAGGGCGGGCAGATAACCCCCTTCCAATGCCCAGCTATTTCTTTGAAAATGGCAGCATAAGTTTGTGAAAAAAATTAAGAGACATTAGTCTTTTTTTTTTTTTTTTTTTTGTAAAGGAATGTGTGTTTATACACACAGAATGTATGTACACACACACACACGCACACCTCCATTCTTTTAAAGATTTGATGCCATTTAGTTTTTTTTTTTTTTTTTTAAACCCTCATTTTAAAAAGAATAAATTATTTTAAAATTTAAAATTTTCGTTTATAGTCATTGCAGCAAAAACCTTTTAAAGTGAGTGGAAAAGTTTCTTTTTACAGTTTAGTTTTTTATTTCCTTCAGGGGATTTGAAGGGACCAGGTTATATGGTTTTTGCTGCCTTGAGAGCTGAAGGTAAAAGGGAAATCGGGAGTCTTGTGAAAAAAAAGGAATTAAAAGATAGGGGAACAAAAGCTAAAACTCTGTGATATAGGGAAAAGGGAAAAGAGAAGAGAAGCTGAGCTCTGAAAAAAAAGGGGTTTAAAATTATAAAAAGGAGGGGAAAGAACAACTCCGATACCCTGGATCCTGGTGAAAAACCCTTTTGGCAAATTTACCCTGCACGGGAAAGTCAGTTTTTTTTTTTTTCAGCGTTTTTCGTCTTCTAAAAAGGCGGGGAAAAAATGAAAAAAGCAGTTTCCTTTAGATTTTTTTTTACACAGAGCTTCTTTTTTCTGTGGTCTTTCTTTTGTAACATGTTAAAAAAAAAAGCCAAAGGGGGGCAAAAAAAATTTACTTACAGGAGTCTATGGGAAAGCGAAAAATGTCTTTTGGGTTTTTTTTTTCCCCGAAATTTTTCAATGACAACCTTCCCAGGAGCCCCAATTCCCACCTACAGGGGGGGTTTTTTAAATTTAAAAGGTTATATTTTATCAAATTTGCTTTACAAGTGTTGTGTCCTTTTTTGAAATGTTCAAAAAAAAATAAATTTGTTTTGGGTTTTCCTAACTTTTTTTTGGCGAAAAATTCAAAATTTTCCCCCGGCAAAAATACTTTTTTTTTTTTTTATAGATTTTGGCGCTATTAAAGTTCTTGCTTGTGCGATAAATACTTTCGATTTTGGCCCCAATCTTTTTTGGAATATAGTGGTTTTTTGGGCACTAAATTTTTTTTTAAAACCCCTTTAAAAGGACCGGGCTTTTTTTTTTATTTTTTTAACAGGGTTTCTTTTTTCCCCTCCTCGCCTTTCCCCAAACCAAAACTTTTTTTTTTTTCCCACCTACATAGCCCACTTGAGGGCTTTTTTTTTGGCGGGACAAGATGTACTTTCAAATGGTTTTTCACTATAAATATACGGGGAAAAACCCCAAAATTTTCCAAGGGGGGGACAAATTGGGGGAAAAATGTATTTTCGCCAGGGTTTGCGAGGTTTTTGCTTTTAGGGCTTTAAAAATCTTCGGTAAAATTTTTGTTTATCTGTTTTCTACGGGGTTTATGCTTTTCCGCAATCCCAAAATGTAGGGTTTCCGTTATTTTTTGGGGTACCGAAAAAAAAATTTCCAAAAATTTTACATTTTTGAAATTTGCGCCACGGCCCCTTTTGGGGGTGCGCCCAATAACTTTTTGTTACTAACACCTACGGACGTCAGTGGGGGTTTCTTTTTTTTGCGGGTTTGAAGTGTACTTTTTTGCTAGCAGTTTGGGAAATGCATGCAATTTTTTTTATCTTTTTTTTTAAAATTTTTTGAGTGGGGGTGTGGGGGGGGCGGGTGGGGGGGGGGCAAGTGCTAAACCCCATGGATATGCTTACGCGCCGAAAAAAATTGACATGTCATTATGCCCCTGCGCGTACGGGGGGAAAAGGGAGGCATAACCCATAGTCTCTGGGGGAGTATGGATTACCCAAAAATTTTAAAGGGCCCGCACATATCATGGGGCATAAAAACGCAAATATGTGGCAAAATGCGTTCCGCAATTACGCCATGTGAAGATACCAGAAGGGTTTGTTCACACCACTTATTTTGGTGCGCATTTGCACTTTATACACGGCAAAAGGCGCGCCCATTTAGGTAATTCTTTAGCTCCCCATGGGGAAAAACCTTTAATTTTACCCGTGGTCTCTCCCCCGGGAAATAAAATATGATCGTATCGTAAACCCCCCGGGGGAGAGAAGGCCCATGTCAATTTTTTTCCCGCGACAATGCATGTAAAAGGAGCCCCCCAACCCCGTGTTTTGGAAAATTACGTCCCGATTAGCACGGGGGCCCCAAAAAACCCCCGGCGTTTTTAGGGGTTTGCTTTACAGTATGCCCCCAATAACCCCATGAACAAAACCCAAAGACTTGAACATGAATCACTTTTTATTAGGGTACCCCAAAACTTACATAATGCAGAATATTGTGAAATTATCAGGGGGGCCCGGGAATGAAAACCCAGCACCCCTGCAGATTTTTAAACATTCTTTAAAGCCCTCCACCTGCCGGGGAAAATACCCCCCATGACTGTGCGGGAAAACCAAATGGGATAAAAAAGGGGACCCCACTCCCATCTAATGACTAAAAAATCCCAATGTTTCACCACATCTTTTTGGGTTAACCCCCTTTCCCCCGACATGGGGCGTATGGATACGCCCAAGGGGAAAAGGGGACTTCCCTTTAAAGGGAAACGTATCCATCCCCCCTGGCGTTTCGCGCGGGGGGACCCCACGCGCGATGAAAACAGGGGGACCAGAATTTAAAATTCCCGCTGGCCGCATTCCATATCCCCCCCCCGGGGCCGGGAGGGGGTTTTCCGGCCCCCGGGGTTTTGTTTCCCCGCTTCTTTAACCGCACCCGGGGTCAGGGGTTTGCGATTTTTAAAGCCGCGGGGGGCTCCTCCTGCCGCCCCCGGCGGTCCCAACACTGTAGTGCTGGCCCCGATCCCCTGTTTTGAGGGACCCCGGGGAAGTGAACGGCACTTCCCGGGGTCATTGTAAAGTCACCATGCCCCGCAATGTTTGTGAGCATGGTGACAGGCTTTCATGGCGACCATACCCCCAGTACGAGTATTTTTCACGGGCCTTTGGCCTTCAAAACAAAAATCTGATTGTTTTAAAAAGATAAAGTGAAAAAAAGTAAAAAAAAGTAAAAAAAAAAATTCAAAAGTAAAAAAAATTTAAAACACAAAAAAAAAAAAAACACTTTCACCCCCTTTTCCCCCTTTTTACAAACGGAAATCGCCCCCAAAAAAAAGATCAAAAAAAAGTACCCTTTTGGGGTATCCCCGGCTGGTGTAACGCCCCACCCATAAATCTGTCACATTAAAAAAACCCCTTTAACGGTAAAACCCCGAAAAAAAACAGTCACAAAATTTTGGGATTTTGTACATCCTCAGCACATAAAAGGGAAAAAAAAAGGCGATAAAAAAACTATATGCCAAAGTTGGGTCCCAAATTAAAACTTGTTCATCCCGGGCCAAAAAAACCCCAAACACTCTTTTTAAAAAGGGGAAAAAAAAAAAAAAATAAAAAAGTTATGGCTCTCGAAGACAGCGATGCATAAATATTATTTACCACAAAAAAAAAACAGTGCTTAAAAATTTTAAAAAAACTTAAAAATTTTGGGTATTGCCTAATCTTACCCGACCCAGAGAGTAAAGCTAATTTTCCCAGGGGAATACGGGCACATTGGGGGCCGGGAAAAAAATAAAAAAAACTTAGGTTGCAGAAATTTTTTTCACCCTCCCTTTCCCCAAAAAACGGAAAAAAAAAACTGTTTCAAAGTTTGCCCCCCCCAAAAAAAAATTAAACCCAAAAAAAAACTTAACTCTTCCCGCAAAAACAAACCCCTACCCCGTCCTTTACACAGAAAAATAAAGTTATGGCTCTCAGACTAGGCAAACAAAAACGTTTTTTCCCTTTTTGAAAAAAAAAGGTTTTTATTGCCCTAAAACAGTAAAACATGCACTAAACCGGCCAAATTTTATTGGGTTTTACACCGGGTCCAACTGCTCTTTTCAACTTAAATTCTAATCACCAACCCACTTTTGGGGGGAAACTCGGAAATTTAGGCATGTGGGCATGGTCAAGCAATCTCCTGCATTTTTAAAACCCGGGCCATCAGTATGGGGAAAAAAAGGTTTTTGGAGTGCCTTTAAAAGGGGGGGCCTGGTTTTTTGGTGCCAGAAGGGCGGGGTTGAGTTTTTCAAAAAGCTGTCTCCTGGGTTTTTCACGCACAACCACCCTCTGGGGTTTTTAACAGAAAATTTGGCCCCGAAAAAGAAAAACACCCGGGTGAGGGGCAGCCCCTTTGGGGGGAAAAACCCTTGTTGATCCCAAGGGGTCAAAGGATTTTTGGGCGGGACTGGTTCGAGCTGTTTAAGAAAGGCAACATTTGACTCAAATAGCCACCCTTTACAACCAAGGTGGGCGGGAAGACATCTTAACGCAAAAGTACGGCGAACTTTGAGGCAGATGGGCTAAAACCCAGCAAAAGCCCAAAACCGGGTCCCACCCCTTCCCCGTTTAAGAACAGGAAACGGGGCCCCAAATTTTGGGCCCAAGCTCATCAAAAATTGGGGAAAAGTAAAAGATTGGAAAAACTTTCCCTGGTCTAAATTTTTCCCGTTTTCCCTGCTGCGAAAATTTGGGGTTTGGGGGTCAAAATTTTTGGCGTAAACCCAAACATGAAAACCCCATGGAAACCTTCTGCCTTTTTTTCCAAGGGTTTTCAGGCGGGGGGGGTGGGGGTTTTGTAAGGGGTTTTGGGGAATATTTTTTTGGGGCATTTTGGGGGGGCCCTTGGTCCCAAATTTTAGCTTCGTTTGGAACCCTTGTGGAATCTATGCACGAAGTTTTTAGGAAGTTCTAAAGGGAAAAAGGGGGGGCCCAAAAACCCGTTACTAGCATGGTAAATAATAAAGGGCCGGTGAGTGTAAAAAATACAAATTGGGTATCGTTGTAATCTTTATCGACCTGCCCGAGTAATTAAAATGTCAGTTATACTGCACGGTGACTGCGTTAAAAAAAAAAATATAAAAAAAAAACTACCAGGAATGCTGTATTTTGTTCAAAAAGCCCCACAAAAACCCTTTAAAAAAAAGTGATCAAAGAAAAATGCCCCCCAAAATGCTACTAATAAAAAAGTAAACTAATCCCACAAAAAAAAAGCCCCGGGAAACGGCTCCGTAAAACAGAAAACTGAAAACGTTAGGGTAAACAGAACAAACATAAAAAAGCAATTTTTTTTTTTAGGGCCTATTTCTATTGTGTAAAAGAAAAAACATAAACTTTTTAAAATCTTATACCATTGCAATTTACCGACCCCATAGTAAAAAAATATCCTGTCACTTATTTTTTGCACCCCGAATGTGTAAAATTTAACCCAAAAAAAAAAGGCGGAATTTTCGTTTTCCCCTTTTTTTTTAAAAATTTTTCAAAAACCCCCAAAGCAAAAAAACAACTTTTTTAAAAAACCCGGCCCCAAAATTTTACAATACAAACCCCAGATTTAGATTTTTATGGGGGGGCCGGTTTTTTTTTTTTTTCTTTTTTTTTTTTTTTTTTTTTTTTACTCCAAAATGGGGGTTTACTTTGGGACTTTGGGGACTTTTTAAATGGGACAAAGGGCCCCCCAAAACTGCCCTTTCCCAAAAACCAAAAGCGCTTCCCCCCCCTTAAAACCCCCTGCCCCTGCGCCCAAACAGCAGATTACACCCCCCAAAGTAGGGTTTGCCCACTTGGAAAAATTGCATAACAAGGTTTTGGGTGCTTTTTTTCCCAAAGCCTTGTAAAAAATTTTAAACCTTTTCAGCAAAAAATTTTAAAAATTATTGGAAAAAAAAAATTTTTTTTTAAATTTTTACAGCCTAACGCTAAATTTCGTGAACACCTGTGGGGTCGATATGCCCACTACACCCCCGGATTTTAAAAACCTTAAAGGGGGGTAGTTTCCAATTTTGGGGTATTTTTAGGGGGGGTTTTTTAAGTTTTGGAACCTTTGGGTTTTCCGGGAAAAAAAGGGAAAAGGCCCCCCAAATAAAAAAGGTAATGAAAAAAGAAACCCCCGAGTCCAGAAGGGGCCCCTCCCCATTTGGGGCTGTGGGGGGTTGAGGGTAAATCGCCGGGATAGGCCCCCCATTTTTGGGAATCAATTTATGTCCACTCCGGTCTACACTGGATGACACATCCCCACATTCTAATCGCCTGATCTCCACATCCCAGTAGTGTCATCCAGAGGAGAATTTCCTCCATTTTATCACTTGATGATCCATTAATCTTGCTGCTGTTTTTTGAAGATTCTGGCTTTCCTGTGTCCTGGTTTCAGTTTTTAGGTTTGATATAAAAGGGCATTTTAAGTCATGTTCCATCCCGTAAATAGGTCGTAGGCCCTCTCGTAGGTCCCGCATGTTATTTTGGGTAATACTTATTTAATGTTTTTTAAACATTGAAAATCCCAGCCCAAAAACTACATATGGGATGTATATTGTTGGGCAGCTTTTGCCTATCAAAAAAACCCTTTTTTCCCCGATCGAAAAAAAAAGAAACAGTGTAACTGGATTCTTAGATCAAATTTAGATAAGAAAAAATTTTTAATCCTCCATAGCTTTTTTATTGGGTTTGGTGATAGATGATTTCACTTCTAACCCAAACACAGATAAGCAAAATTTTTATGGTGTTATTTTTGACCAATCAGAACAGATAACGTTATTATCATTAGAATATGCTGACCAGTGCATCAAGAATTGGCAAAACACATAATTTCAATTATTAATCCTAATTTACGTTGAAAGATAGATGTTGTACAACTGGAGCACCCCGGGACCCCGTATTCTCATTTTTTGGGGGGTTTTGACATCGAAAGATTTAAAAACAAATATTCATTTTTTTCAGAAAAAAAAAAGCATATGATTCCCTACTGTGGGTCTTAATTTGTATGTGTGTATAAGCACGATGCCCTTTTTAAATTTCTAGGAATTTGTACTTTAAAAATGACCCAGAAAAAAAAACTTGGTATGTGTTTTTTAAATCAAGGTTCAGATCTTTTTCTGCTTTCCCAACCTGAATAAATTTGAAAAAAAGAAAGGGTCAGGGAACAGATTCTTTACAATGGCTGCCCGTTTAAAATGGTTGTTTTAAAATTATCAATTCAGAGGGCAGTTATAAATATTCCACTTCTTTTCCCCCCTTTTGGATAATTAAAACCCCACCATTTTAATTACAATATGTAGTACCCCGAGTTTTTAATTTAAAAGGGGGGGTCTTTTTTGGGGGCTCATCTGCAGCAGTATGGTGTTTAATAAATTTGAAAGAAGTTTGCCTTAGACCATTTTGGTCTTATAGAAACTCTCCTTTTTTTCCCAATACATTTGATCAAGATCCAGACTATAAGACAGAAAAATTTTAAGTGGGGAAAAGGATGGGGGCTAATCCCCCCACCTTTGTTTGCCACTGAATCAATTGGTGGGTTAAACTGGGGAGAATTTTTAAACCTGCTGGGCCTAATTATGCTCACCCTAAAAACATGTAAAAATCTTTTCTATATCTTTAAGACCCTTAAATCTTAAGGGGCATAAAAAAAAATTCATTTTTTAATGTTGTCAAGGGACCCTTTTCACTTAAATTATGTTGTGTTTTTCCCCTATGATGATGAAATGCTTTGATTTACTGGTTTAAAAACCTTGATCAAAGGTTTGTGGGTTTCCCGTCTTCTTATTATTGCTTTTTTTTTTTTTTTTGGGAAAGAAAACCCTCATTTTCCCTTTAAGGGAAAAAACCTATTGCCCTAAAAAAACAAGGGTGGTAAACCTCCAAAAATTTGTAAATTCCCATTGAAAAAAAAATAAAAATTTTTTTATCTGGGGGAAAAAAATTTTTAATGAAAGAAGAAAAGTCCTTTTTGTGCAAAAATGTTTTTTTCAAAAATTTGTCCAAATCTATGGGAAAATGTACTCAAAACTGGGTTTGTAGTGGGGTTTTTAAATTGAAATCTGGGAAGTTTTTGAACCTGTTTATTTGTGAATGGGAAATTGGGGGTTTGTCATTAAAAAAAAAAAATTTTTTTATGGAGCTGTAAGTTGTCAGGATCGGGTGTGGGTTTGAATGGGGTGCATCTCCTTTTGGGTCTTGAAGACTATGGGGTTTTAGGCTATTTTGGTGTTCATTTTAAACAAACTTAGGGGTCTTTTTCCTCTAAAAAGTATTTATTTTGCTTTTGTGAGACTCTATGTTTTCATAAAAAATTTTATTTAATTGCATTTTAAATTGTACCCTTTAAATTTTTGAAAATAACCAAAAAAATTTTAATAACAGTTTGTATTTTCTTCAGACCCTTTGGGAGTGGGTCGTGTATTCATTCTAAACCCCTTGTCGGCTTTCCTTGATATAATTTTCCCAGCTAATGCAAAAGAAAATTAAAGCCCTGGGGAAAAACGTAGCAATAAAGAGCAGCAACAAACCTTTTATTTTTTAGTTTTTTAAAGGGCAGGGAAACATTTTTTGTCTTTTTTTTCTTCACGCGATGGAAGGGTATGTAGGGGAACCCGCGGGTGGCTTAGGTGGGGGTTTTTTGGGGCAGACCCCACTTTAAAGGGAGCATTTAAAAACTAGGATATTTTCCGGGGTTCACTTTTCGGTTTGGGGAAAACCCGGAAAAATCTGCTTCCTTTTTCTTTTTAAGGGGGGAAAGTGAAAAGTGGAGCAAGGATAAAAAGCCCCTGGTTCCCCCCGGGGTTTTCAATTTGAAAGGGGTTGTATAAGGATTGTTCACTTGGGGGCCCCTTGGCAGGGGAATTTCCCTTCTTTTGAAAAAAAACCCAGAACATTAAAAAATTAGGGAAATCAAGACACATTTCTCTTTGCTTTGTGAAAAACCAAAGGTGGGGAAACAGATTGCATGTCCCCCACTTGGGGGATGAAAAAGGTTTCCCCCTTTTGTCCTTAGAGTTGCTGAAACAAAATTCCACAGATGGGTTAATGTTGAATGTTGAGTCTCTGGAGGTAGGTGAGTAAATTGGGAAAATTTTCCAACAAAATTTTTTTATTAAGGGTAAAAAGTTTTTAAAAGTCCCCCTCGGGGGGGGGTTTTGTGGGTTCCCATAAAAACAAGGGGTTTAAAGAAAATCTGGGGGACCTATATAAGTCTTTTTCCCAACATTTGGTAAATACCCTTTTGGGTCGATAAATAAATTTGTTTCATTTAATTTTAGCAAAAAAGGGGTTTTTGTTTTTTTTAACATTACCGTGGGGGCAAGAAAAGTTCGATTATTTTGGGAAAGAAAACCCTGGGAGTCCCAAAAAAAAATTTAACAAACCAAAGCTTTAAAAATTTTAATTTTCTTTAATTTTGGGTTTACCCTGTCAAACCTGTGGGATCTTAAAAAGGGGCCCCTTTTGGTTTGGGATGGGAGGTGGGGAAGGTTTAAAAGTTTTCCCCAATGTCCCCCGCACTCTGCTGGGGGAAATTTTTGGAAGGGCGGGACATTTTCCGCTTCTGAAAGTAAAACCCTTGTGCATACCAGTGGGTGGAGCCCAAAAATTTCGCTTCGTGTTTCCCACAATGGGTGGTTCAGCTAGGCTTGTCGGGAAAATTTTTTGGGGGTCTTGGCTTTTTAAATGCCCTTAGCCCATTTGAAATCTGGGTTGCCCCCCCAAAATTTTTCCCAAGGGCCTTTTCCTTAAGGGGAGAGAAAATTTTGGATAAAAAATTTTTTAAAAAGGTTTCAAGTAAAGAACAGTTTTTACAGACATTAATTTTAATAAAAGGGATTTAAGGTTTTGGGGCTTGCTTTATTTTTGAAGTATGTGTTAAACATTTAACAAAAATTGTTACTTTCAAAATGGGGATTCTCCAAAAAACACAGTAATTTTCTTTTGCTTAGATCTTTACCCTAAAAATTTTTCTTAACAACAAAAAAATTTTTTAAACAAAAAAAAAAAATTTCGGGGAAAAAAAGTGTACTGTTTTCCTTCGGGCCCAATTAAACATGCTTGAAAATTAACGCTCCTGGGAAAAAATAAAAGAGTTTTACCTAAATTTTTCCATTTACTAAGTCTGGTTTCCCCAAAAATTTTTAAAATTTTGGTTTTACCAAATTGGGAAAGGCGTGTTAGGTCCCCCGCCCCCTGGGAAACTCCCCCAAAAGGCCTCTCTCTGACTAACTCCCTTTCCTTTTCTCTGAACCTCATGTGGCAAAAAAATAAAAAGGGTTCATTTTAAAGGGCCCCTTTTGCAGGTGGGGGAGGGTTGGGAAATGTGACTAGACTGGAGGGGGAACGGGTTCCCCAAAACCTAGGAATTTGACCCTGGGGACAATTAAAGGAGTATATACACAGAATGAGAAAACCCGGGACTTTTAAAAAATTGTGAAAAAAAAACTTGGCGGGTTTTTCTCTACAAAAAATTAAATTACCCGCTTTTTTTAAAGGGCATAAAGGGCATTTTCTTTTCTCTATAAATGTTTTCCACAACGGGGCCTAACTGCCCAAATGCAGCTAGTTTTATTGGGGACTTGAGTTGGGCCCAGCTTGTAAATTGCCCTTTTTGATTTAAAGGGCAAAAAAAAGGGGAAAGGGGCTTTGGGAAAATTTAGAAAGGCCCTAAGCACCAGGGTGAGAGGAGAGCTTTTTTGAATTTTCCCAACACCCTTTCTGGTCTTTTTTCAATGAAATGTGAAATGGTTGGGGCCACGGAATTTTTTGGTTAAGTCCTATAATTGTGCAGCATATAAACACAAATTTTTTGCATTTAACCCCTACCTTTTCCCAATGCTATCTAGTCGCTGTTCTTTCATGGGAAGGGGACAAATTGTACAGCCGTTTAATTATGTTGGTGAGAAATTATCTGTGGCCCTTGGGTAAGGCAGTGTCAAATTTAAGTCCCCCCGTCTTTACTTCTTTTGAAATTTTGTATAGGAGAATTTTTGCCCTTTAGTTTTTGCAAAAAAATTAAGAAGGTTTGTGTTTTATTGGCTTTTTAATTTTTCACCCTTTTTCATGATTTACCAGGTTTTGTGTATGTGTGCAACTGGTTTTATAAAGCAAGGGTTGATTTTTTTTGAGGTGTTTGCTATCTCCCCCATTCTTTTGGAAATTTCCCTTTTTCCCCGGTTTTTTTCAGGATGTTTTTTGGGCATTATTGAAAAAAATTTCTTCGGGTTTTCTTATGGCCCCCCTTCCCTTTTTGTGGGGGCTTTAAAAACCAAATTCCATTTTTAAGCAGGAAACCAAAATTTGCCCTCTGTTTTTTTCAAGTGTTGCCTTTATGTAAATGTCTTCTAAGGTGCAAAAAAGGTGACCCAAGGGAGATTCCCAAAAAATTTCATTTTTCCCAATAAGTCGGGGGGGCATTCCCTGAAATGATTGTTTGAATAAATGAATGAATGTATAGTTGAAATTTGCGGGCTTAGTGTGCTGTTTGTGTACTAAAAAATTTAGGGTTTCCCTTTTTTCCCTTCCAAATCTTTTGGTGATATGGTCCTTTGTGTAGTGGAAGAAAATCGGGGTTAATGAGGGGGGACAATTTAACTTTATATTTTTGGGTTTTCTACAAGGAAGATGTTAATTATTGCCTCTTATTTTCCTGGAGAAAAAAAAAAACCCAATAAATTATTTGTGAAATAAAAATAAAAAACACCCCAGTAAAATTTGGATTAGTCCACTAGTCAGAGTTCTTTCTCGGGGAACCCAATTTCCCCCCAAATTGTCCTCTGTTGATGTGAAAAAAAAATTTTGAAATTAATTTTCCCAATTTTCCTGCCCTGACATGTTATTTAAAAAAATGATAAACTTTTATGTTTTTTAACCCCTGGTCCCATTAGGGACTGGGGTACAAAATTTTTTCAAATGCAGGTGGATGGGAAGTAAAAATTTTGATGTGGGTGTGTTTGAGGGAGAGGAAAACCCTTGGGGTTCTTAAATTTGGAAAGTGCACTCCTCCTTTGTGGATGACACTGAGACTTTTTTCATGGGACTTTACTGGCCAGTATATGTTTAAAAATTAAAGGTTTTTTTTTGGCCAAAAAGATAGATCCAAAATGGTTTTTGTGGAATTTTCTGGGTTTCTGTTGTGAGTGTATTTTTGTAAAAATGAGAAAAAGTGTGGGCCTTCCCCCAGTGTCTTTTTTCCCATGGCTAAAGAAAAAGTTTGTTTAACTGGGGAAGTTTAAATTTTTGCCTTTGGGAAAGTAAAAATAATTTATTTACCTTTACAAACTGTTTAATTTTAAACCTTTTTTTCTTTATGTTTTTTCCATAGTACAGGGGTTGTAAAGTTTGGTTTTGCATGTGGGTTGAGATCTGACTTCATTTAAACCCTCTTAACAACCCTTTTTCCCCATTGTCAGGATTTTCACCCGCATAAAAATTTTTTTGATTTAAACCCCTTCCCTTCTAGACCATTTTCTCCCATGCCTCCCCATATAGTGTTTGTATCTATACATATGCTTTCCTTTGCATCTTTCCTTTAAAGGAATTCTTTTCACTTTCTTTAGTTATAGAACTTATTGTTTTTTATCTGGGGTTTTCTGGGTTTTAAAAAAAATTCTCTTAAAAAATACCCATCCCCTTTTTATTTCCCCTTTAAAATCTTTTTTTCCCCTAGAAAAAAAGGGATGGGCCTCGTCAGGACCGGCCCCCGGACCATTTTAACCCCCCACTGAGCCCCGTACTTCAGCGGAACGTTATTTCTCTCTATTAAAATTTTAACCTTTTGGGAATTTTTTGGGGGGAGGGAAGTTTATTTTTTAATAGTTAAAACACAACAACTTCAAGATTGTCTATATGCAAAATTTTTAAACTTCTATGAAGCCTTAAGGTTTAAAAAAAATTATTACTTAAAAAAATGAGGGGGAATTTTTCATAAATCAAGGAAAAAATTTTTATATCTTACTTAAAACAAAAACTTATAAATTATAAAAAACCCAAAAATTTTTGTATAAAAATTTAATTTTAAAATGCATTAAATTATCTTTACCAAAACGGGTGGGGGAGGGCCTAAATTTTTTATAAAAAAACACAAAAAAAAACATTTCACCAAAAATTAAAAAAAAGAAAAGGGCCCTAATCAATAATTCGTTTTTTCTTAAGCCAAAAAAATTGGGGAAAAATTTTTAAACTTAATTAATTAAAATTTATTTCCCAAACTTTAAAAACCCCAAAAAGATTCTTTTTTAAATTTCTTTAAAAGTAAAAAAAAATATATAAAAACCCAAAATGATTTCGTGGAAGGGGTGGAGATAAGATATTGCTACAAAACAGTGACAGGTCCTTAGATAACATGGAAAGGAGAAAATGGGATTTCTCTGGGGGAAAAAAACCCTACCCTGGTGGCTCCCGTCCCTTTTTCCCGTCCGATGATCTAGGGGCACGGGGACCCGTCTCCTCCTAGGGGTGAGGTTTTTTCCCCCGGGCGAGCCCCCAAAAGTTGGGGGGCAAAATTTTGCCCATCAAGATCCCCCCCTTTTTCCACGATTTGAAAATAAAAAAAAACAAATGGGCAATGGATTTTTAGATCAAAAAAGATAAGAACAAAATTTTTTTTAAAAACCCCCCTAGCTCTTTTTATATGGGTTTGGTGGGTGAGATGATTTTCCCCTTTTCCAACCCAACCCCAAAATAAGCCAAAAAAATTATAGGTGTACATTTTAGACCAAAACAGAAAGATAACGTTATTACTCATTTTGAATATGCGACCCGTGCATCAAGAATTGGGAAAAAACAAAATAATTTAAAATTTTTTAAAATTCCCCCCAAAGAGGGAGACACAGATAAAAAATGTTGTACAAACGGAAACACCAAAGGTGACCGTTTTCATTCTTTTTGGGGTTTTTTACAGTATTTATTTTTAAAAATCAAACATATTACATTTTTTTTCAGGAAAAAAAAAAGCATATGATTCCCCTAATTTTGGGTCTTTAAATTTTTATGTGGGTTTAAAATTCCGTGGAAACCTTTTTTTTCTAGTCCAAGTTTTTAAATTTTGGGAAATGAGCAGAAAAACTTTTGGTTTTTTGTGTTTTATCAAGGTTCAGATCATTTTTCTTTGAAAAAACCTGAAAGAATAGCAAAAAAAAAATGTCAGGGGAAAAGATTCATTATTTTTGGGGTGGGCCCTTTTAAAAAGGTTTTTCTTAATTTTTCAATTAGTTTTCAGTTTTCCTATTCAAATTCATCCAGAGGAGAATTTCCTCCATTTTATCACTTGATGATCCATTAATCTTGCTGCTGTTTTTTTAAAATTTTTTGGCTTTTCCCGTGTCCCGGGTTTTTAGTTTTTAGGTCGGGGTATTTAAAGGGCATTAACCCGGGCATGTTAAAATCCAGTTAAATTTGGTCGTCAGGACCCTCCTGTAGGTCCCCCCATTTTTATTGTGGGGTTTAAAACATTATTTAATGTTTTTAAGCAGGGCTGAAAAACCCCAGCCAAAAAACTTCAAACATGGGTTGGGATTTAATTTTTTCATGTGTTAAACTCTCCCCTTCCTCCCGGGTCAAACAAAATCCCTGTCTGGTTTTGTAAGAGTCAGTGGATTGTCATGTTTTTCAAGACTCATCAATGTTTTATCCCTCTTTTTTGGGGCGGACTTTTCCTTTTTTTATTTCCGCCCCTGGATTAGAATTTGAAAGGGTGGTGTGCTATTTTTTGTTCCCTTCTGCGATTCCATTAAGGGAACCCTTTTTTTCCAGAATATTGGGAGTTTTCCCGATTTTTGGACAGGGCATCGATTCCCCCGGCTTCACGGGAAATGCTTTTTACTTGAGCCCCTTTTTCCTGCGGGTGCTCCAGAAAATGATTCATTTTTTTTTTTTTTTTTTTTTTTTTTTGTCACCTTTTTATTTGTTGAGGGAAAGGGGCGGGAAATGAGAAATTTTTTTCCAGAAATTTATTTGAGGGGCCCCACCCAGGAATTTTTCCAAACCCCGGTTTTCCTGGGTTTTTTCTTCCCCCACCAAAAGGGAGGAATTTCGGGTTTCAAGAGCGCCCCCAGTGCAGTAAAAACTTTAAAAAGTTTTTTTATGGAAGAACTTTTCCCTTTTTCAGGGAAGTTTCTGGGGTTCAAATAAAAACCCTTCGCTGTAAATTTGGGGCTCTCAGGGTTTATCACCAGAGAACCTCAAAAGTGTAAAAAGGATTTTTACAGCAGGTTCAGGAGGTTTTCACACAGTAAGTGCAGCAAGGGTTTCCCTTTATCTCCTTTGAAATTTTGGTGAAAAAATTTCCGGGGGGAAAATTCTGCTAATTATGTAGATTTTGGGTTTCAGTGCGGCCGTCCTTTAAAAATCTTCTCTGCATCCTTTGGGCAAGAATAAAACCAGCCTCTTCCTGTATTCTCAATTTTGATTAAAAACAGAGGGCGGCAGAAAATTTGTGTCCCCCATCTCCCGAAACCTTTTAAAATTTTGGGTTTAAAAAGGGTGGAAAGAAGCTTTTCGTAAATTTATATTAAATTGATGCCGTGTCTAATGGGGGAGGAGGGGGGGGGGAAGAAGAGGAAATGAAAATGTTTTTTCCAGGGGGGAAATTCCTTGGCTAAGTTTCCCCTCAGGGCGAGGTAAAAAAATTTGCCCCCCCCTACCTCCCCCCGCCGGAAAAATTTTGCCCCCACTATTTCGACACATTGCATTAAACCCTAAACCCAAAACCCCAAAATATAAAAAAAGCCCTTTAAACCCCAATGTCTTTCATTAAAAACTTTTCTAGTCATAGTTACCCAAAAAACGTATACACAAAAACCCGAAAACCCAAGACCCTAAAAAAACTATCGCCAACAGTGACCCAATACCACCACACCCTGGGCCCCTCCCACGTTTCAGTGACCTTTATTAAAAAAAAAAGGGCCAAAACTGATTTATTAAACCATTTTACTACAAAAACCCAAAATTTTAAAGGGTACAGTGACCCAAAAAGTGGTGGATTCCCCCTGTACAAAAATCTGCAGAATTTTTAAAAGATTACAGTAAAGTTATATCTAGTGACTCACAGGAGACGTCTCTGAAGAGTTCTTCTCCATCTGTCCCAGACGCCATGACGACTACTCCCGACTCTTCACTGTAAAATTTACAAAACAAACATCTTAGACTCCTCAATTTATCAGCACTTCTCCTCCAATTATCTCTATACAAACTCCCCATCTATAGCACCTCATATGGTAGCCAGGTAGTAGCCCCCTGTAGCCAGTGATGCCCCCCTGTAACTGAATATAAAATAACAAAGTACTCGCCTGGGTCCGTGCGTCTTGGTCTGGAGCTGCTGAGCGATGGGAGCTGCAAAGCAGTGTAAGCGGTGTGATGTCACCACGCCGCTTATGCTGCACGCAGCTCCCAGGGATAATCTCGGCGGCAGAGCCGCCAGCCGAGGAGTCCCAGCGTCACAGGGGGCGCGGTGAAAGCTGTGCGCCCCCTGCGAGGCTGATGCAGGGGAGGAGTCGGGACGGGAACGATCCGTCCCGCCGCCTCCTGCTGCTGGCTCTGCGCGACTGTTATAAGACAGTCGCACAGAGTCAGTGGCGATTCCCCGGGCGGGGCGAGCGGCCATGGCGCCCCCCCCTAATCTGAGCAGAGCCGCGGCGCCCCGGGCGATCGCCCGCCCCTAGGAACAGCCCTGTGTTTTGCCTCACAGCACAAGGGTCCTTGATTCAAATCCCTGCAGGAACCAAACCTGTGGATTTTTTTTTTTTTTTCTTAATGCACAGACCTCAATGTTTCTTTTGTTTTATTTATTTGCACTATTTAACTAATTACTAAGGAGGATAGAGGAAAGGAGTAGAATGACAGCACCTGGGGTTTGAACACTCAGTAGCTGCCTGAGGGAGAGGTGATGTCTGAACATGTGCGACCGGGACTCGAGCTCTCAACTCTGGTCGTATCCCCTGGAAAAGAGTTGTAAAAAATGGATCACTAAAGGAGCAGCTAAAAGAAAGATGGTAATTTTTAATAATTGCAAGCTTCCCACATCAATTTTACTTTGTGGCAATACCCCTTTAATACCTTAAAAGAGTTGACAATGTAAAAAAAAGTGTGTGTATATGTCTATTTTTTTATTTATTTTTCCATTGGGGCCAGAGTGGTCTATAAAGAAAGACACAACAAAAAAAAACGGCAAATTCTTATCTAGTTGTTCCCGGTCATTGCTGCTCCGGAACTTCAGGCGATATGCTCCATTCACTCTCCAAATGCCCAGCTATTACTTTTAAAATTTTACACAAACTAATGCTGCCATTTTCAGAGACATTAGTTTTATTTTTTACGAAAGATGTATGTGTGTGTGTGTTTATATGTGTGTGTATATATATGTGTATATGTGTATATGTGTGTGTGTGTGTATATATATTTATATGTATATGTGTGTATATATATATATATACATATACATATATATACACACACACACACACCTCCATTCTTTTAAAGATTTGATGGCATTTAGCTTTTTTATAAACCTCATCAAGAATAAATTACAATAGAATTACATTTATAGTCATCGCAGCAATACCATTTGTGAGTGGAAAAGTTTCTTTTTACAGTTTAGTTTTTTATTCCCTTCAGGGGACTTGAAGGGACCGTGTTATATGGTTTTTGCTGCCTTGAGAGCTGAAGGTGACAGGATCTGAGCATTGTGATATCAAAGATTATATGATAGTGGAAAAGAAGCTGAACTCTGAGATTATATATATGTGTGTATATATGTATTATTATGTATGTGTTATATGATAGAGGAGAGAACAGCTCAGAGAAGAGAACAACTCCAATATATCCTGTGAGTCTCTGAATGTAACCTTAGGCTATGTCTACACTGCACAGAAAAACGTCAGGTTTTTTTTCAGCGTTTTTTCTAAAAACGCTGGGAAAAACCGACAAAGCAGCTCCCCTCGACTTCCGTTGAAAAAACGTCCTGTCTACACCGAGCTTTTTTTCTGCTGGTCGTCTTTTGCAACATGTTCTAAATGCCAGAGCAGGGCAGAAAATTTACTACAGGAGTCTATTGAAAGCGCCGGACATCTTTTGGCACATTTTTAGCAGTTTTTTTGCCGCGATTTTTCGATGAAACCTTCCCAGGAGACCCAAGTCCCACCTACAGTGGTAGTTAATAAAGGTTTGCATACAAGTGTCTGTGTCCTTGTTTGCACAGTTTATAATAAAATGATCATGCTTTGGTCGCTAACGACTTTTGCGCAATTCATGTTTTTTTTGGCAAAAATATATTTTTTTCACAGATTTTGACGCTAATAAGCTTCTTGCTTGTAATGATAAATACTTATATGGATTTTGGTTACAATCTTTTTTTTTTTTTTTTTTTTCTTTTTTCATATAGATATGTTTTTTTATATAAAGGATTTTGGCACTAAAATGTTTTACGGATTTGGGCGCTATTAAAGTTCTCGCTTTTGTCGCTAAAATTACGCTTTTTACGCAAAAATACGTTTTTACTTTATTTTAGCACGATGGTATTTTTCCAGATTTTGGCACTAAAGTCGTTTTTTTTGCGTATTTTTGTGCTAGTCTTTACAGGTTTTTGGCGTTAAAATCCTTACCAGATTTTTATTTTTTTTTGCTGCAAAAGCGACATAAATGTTAGCGACAAAATCCGTAAAAGCATATTTTATAGCCAAAATCATAAACGTATGAGGGCCAAAACCCATAAAAACGTATGTCACCAAAAGCGAGGTAACTTTAAGCGCCAAAATCCCCAAAGATATGAATTTTAGCACCAAAATCCATTAAAAAAATGAACTTTAGGGCCAAAATCCATAAACGTTTTTTTGCCGACAAACGCGATATAAATTTATTTGTGCCAAAAATACGTAAAACGAGTTACAAGATTAAATAAATGCAATGTGCTTTATATCCCCTTTTGTAGGGTGGAGTTGCATCCAATGGCTTAATTTATGTGGACATTAAACAGAGGTGAGGACAAGCAAAAACCGAAAATGCGGCAAAATACAGCCAGTTTTTCAGCTGCTTTTGACAGGCACTAGACAGAAAACTGTTTCATGAACGTTTTTATTCGTTTTCGGGTCGTTTTTTGTCCACGGCAGTGTAGACATAGCCTTACTGTAAATCACTTCCATTCCTGCATAGTATGTGTAGAACTGGTATCTACCACTGGATGGCAGCAATATTGGTTGTAGTATAATGGTTTATATTCAGCCATTATGTTGTAGTATTCAGCCACTATGTTGTAGTCATATGTTGTCTTGGTGTGGCAGTATTTGGTGACTATGTGCTGGTAATATGTGTTCTTAGTATGATATTAAAATTAGCCTTGTGATTCTGGTTTTGTGTAGGAGTGTTATTTGGTGACTGTAGGAGTTATTTAGTAGTTTGATACATAGAACTTTGTGTTTTAGCTTTTTGCATCCTGGCAGACATAAATATCTATTGTTCTACCTCCAATGATAAAGGGAAAGAAGCTGAGCTCTGTGATATATAAGGTTATATGATAGCTGGGAGAAGCTGAGCTTTGGAATTGCGTGCACGTGCTCCCAAAAAAACCGGCCAAGTCCGCTGCACACAGTATGCGCCCCAATACACCACGTGAACATACCCCCAGAGCCCTGAACATCAGATCACTTCTCCAAGGTACTGCCACACAGCCATAATGCAGTATATTGTGAAATTATCAGTGGGGCAGAATGTAACCCAGCACCCTCGTGGCAGATCTTGGACATTCATTAAGCCCTCACCTGCCTTGGCAAATAGCCCCCATGACTGTGCTGCAGGGGGAGCCAATCGGATGATAAAGGACCCCACTCCCATCTAATGACTAAGATGCCAATGATCACCACATCTATGTGGTTAAATAGCCAGGACTGGAGTTCTCTGATCCTGAACACTGTCAGCAGTAAGGAACAGCTGGGATTTGTCAAGTATGGAGGGGACTTGGCACCTGAGCTCACTACACGTATCGGCACATGTGTTGTGGAGTAAATTAACAGGCCATTTGCATTTAATGTCAAAGCTCAATAGCAATAGACCACTAGGCTTGACCTATACACTAGGACCATTCCTGGAGCAGATGCCGAACGTAAACTGCAAATTTACTTTGATGCACCCAATGTAGAATGATAAAATGGGGTTGTTCGCAGATTGGTTATTCCAATTTCAGCACTAAAAAACAAACTCTGCAATTTACATCCTATACAAAATAATGAAGCAGTGATATTAATATCCATAACATTAATAACAGTAATAAAGTCTGGACATTTACCCACCACAAATCACCTAATCAATTGTATTTCATATTAAACCAGATTCCCTTACCTGTGATATTACAAGTCTCTGGGCAAAATTCTTAGAAGAAATCTTATTCCTTAGCTGCAGGTATTTGTGATTATATGAGGTACATGGGCTATATACACCCAGGCTTACAACTGCAAAAAGGGGCTCGGTGAAGGTGGCAGTGAAGGTGTGTAAGTGTCTCATGGAGTCGCCCAACTCAAAAAAGGACAGGAGCCCGGCCTCATAATCCAGACACATCCTGAACCTATTACCAGAGATCACCAGGTAATGAAATCTCTTTATTGTCATGTCTGACAAAATATTATTGTACCTCCTTAAAATCCAGGACTTATTATTTTCAATGTACCGATGGTCTCCACTCCGGTCTACACTGGGATGACACATCCCCACACTCAAATCGTCTGATCTACTGATCTCCACATCCCAGTAGTGTCGTCCAGAAGAGAATTTCCTCTTTATCACTTGATGCTGATCCATTAATCTTGCTGCTGTTTTTTGAAGATTCTGGTTTTCCTGTGTCCTGGTTTGTTTTTAGGTCGGATATAAGGTCATTACCAGTCATGTTCACATCCAGTATAAGGTCTTCAGGACCCTCCTCGTAGGTCCCGCATGTTATTGTGGGTAATACATTATTTAATGTTTTTAAGCAGTCTGAAATCCCAGCCAAATCTACATTATGGGACTGTATATTATGTTCCCATGTGTCATCACCTCTCCCCTTCCTCAGGGTCACACAAGTTACCTGTGTCTGGATCCTGTAAGACAGTCAGTGGAGCCGTCATGTTACACAGCTCCTCAATGTGTCTCATCTTCCTGGACAACTGTTCCTTTATTTCCGGCCACTGGATTAGAATGGAGGATGAGTGTAGTATTACTTGTTCCCTTCTAGCGATCCCATTAAGGACCCTCTTTACCAGACTATCTGGCAGTTTCCTGACTTTAGACAGGGCATCGATTCCCCTGGCTTCTCGAACTGCTTTTAGTTGAGCTCTTTTCCTGCGCTGCTCCAGACATCTGATTCTTTTTATAGTCCCCTTTCTCTTTGTGATCAGTTTCTGGAGAACATTTCTCAGTTTCTCCTTCTCAGAGGCCTCATCCAGCATCTGCAGCGGGTGTCCTCGATGATCTCCGGCCAAACTGCAGGACATACAGATACAAGCAGCGCCCTCAGTGCAGTAATACTTTAAGAGCTCTTTATGGACAGAACATTTCCTGTTCTCCAAGGAAGTGCTGGGTTCGGATAAGACATGTTCTGCTGTATTTCTGTGAGCTCTCAGGTTCTTATCACACAGAGAAGCCTCACAGGATTTTACAGCACATACAGAAAAGTCCACACAGTAAGTGCAGCAGATCCCGGTGATCTCCTCTTGTTCTGGCTGAGAAGCCAGGAAACGTTCTGCTACATTATGTAGATTTATGTTACTCATCAGTGCAGGCCGCTCCTCAAACTCTTCTCTGCATTCAGGACAGGAATAAACTCCAGCCTCGTCCTGTGTATCCAATGCACGATTAATACAGACGGCAGAAATTGTGTCCACATCTCAGCATTACAGGAGCCTTAAAAATGGATAGACAGATGGAGCAGAGCAGCTCATATCAAATCAGTAGAAGCCATGTCTAATGAGTGGGGAAAAAGAGGAAATGAAATTGAATGTCTAAAGTTGTGCTCACTAGGGGGTGTGTGATTTGTTTGAATTGCATATCATGTGACCCAGCAGGATGACATCATGCCTTTCTTTCTGATCAAAGAAAGGTCTGTTTATGTATGGAGCTGTGAGTCACTAAAATGTAGCTCCGTGGCAAATGTTTTGCCTCACAGCACAAGGGTCCGAAGTTCAAATTCCTGCAGGAACCAAACCTGTGGATTCTTTCTTTCTCAATGCATAATCCTCATTGAGGTTTCTTTTTGTTTTATTTATTTGCACCATTTGACTAATTACTAAGGAGGACGGGAGTAGAATGACAGCACCTGGGGTTTGAACACTCAGTAGCTGCCTGAGGGAGAGGTGATGTCTGAGCATGTGTGACAGGAACTGAAGAGCACTTAACCCTGGACGTATGGAGATGAGTTGTAAACAATGGATCACTAAAGGAGCCGCTAAAAGAAAGATATTTTTAATAATGATGAATGGTGAAATGTTTAATTTGCTAGCTTCCCACATCAATTTTACTTTGTGGAAAAACCCCTTTAATCCTTTGAGAATTGACATTTTAAAAAAAGTGTGTGTGTATGTATATATGTGTGGTGTATATAATATATATTTTATTATATATATATATATTTTATATATTATATATAATATATATATATATATATATATATATATTATATATTTATATATATTTATTTTATAATTTTTTATATTAAAAAAAAAATTTTTTT